>JAGQEM010000169.1:0-68030 GCA_019202945.1 Corynespora olivacea
ACAACAACAACAACAACAACAACAACAACAACAACAACAACAACAACAACAACAACAACAACACATCCCATAATGTCCATCCCAACCTCGACCTCGGTCAGCGAATCTGCCGTGATCGCCAGCCCCTTTAGCAGCGTGTGGCATGCCATCAAGCTCGAGGAGTTCGACAAATTCTGGTCCAAAGTGAAGAAGAGCGAGTTCGTCAAGGACGCGTCGAGCGAGACGAATATTGTGCGGTGGCAGTTTGTTGACGGAACGGTGTTGGAGGTCAAGCAGGAGGAGCATTCGAGCATCGGTGCGCCGACAATCTGGCATCTGCATCTCGATATCTCATGCTGATGGGTAATGTCTAGATCACTTCATCACCTACTCAGTCATCAGCAGCGATCCCCCCTTGACCTATACCTCGGTCGTGAGCACCATTCGCGTTTACCCCATCACCTCCGGCGAACACGAGGGCCAGACATTTGTTACTTGGTCCGGAAACTTCTCCAGCGATGCTGATGCCGGTACACTCTTCTTCCCCGCACAAGCAGGCAGATGATTTGCTGACATGTGAACAGGAGTCATCGCGGATGCCAAGTACAAGCGCCGTGAAGCCCTCTCCGATCTCGCCAAGGCGGCCTCTGCGGGTACGAAGTAAGATGGTCTGGTAGACATTGCCGGTGGTGGGGTATGCAAGGGAGTCTATCGTCTGGCCGATGGGCAAACAGACGGATATTCAGACTTTTGACGTTTGTCTGACCCGGGTTATGGAATTGTTATCGAGCCATGTAGATGGACCATCCAAGGATGAAGTGTGCTCTCACGACATTTGGAATACGCTTTACCTACTTTCACCTGATCAATGGGAGCTTGTAGCTTGAACTTCGAATAATGGATTGGTTGATTGATGGAGATGACAGGACCTCCCTGACCTGTACCGATGCCTGTGCCCACCGTCCCAAAAGTCATCTAGTGTGTCCATCCAACGCCTAACATGCCCATTCCCAATGACTAAGGGGTATCGGATAATGACTTCTTCAGAACAAAACACTCAAACACCCCACACAAATATGGATCGACTTCGAGATCGAATCAAAAGCCTCCAAAGAATACTGTGAGTACACTTCGAGACAGACATTCGCCAAAACGTACACCAAACCAGTCAATTCAGAGCGCCTCAGGCACCGCTGAAGTTGAACCCGCCGTCGCCGTTTTGTCCCATCTGCTGTCGCCGTATCATTGCCTGCATTGCCTGCATTTGTTGTGCTTGGTGCTGGTTCATATTCATATTTCCCTGCATCATGCCGGCCATGTTATTGTTCGTCATGTTGTTGTTCGCCATGTTATTGTTCATCTGCTGTCCCATCATCATCCCCATGTTCTGGTGACCGCCTCCGCCGTTGGCCTGCTGCATTTGTCGGGCCTGGAGAAATTGCCGCTGTTGCTGCTGCTGCTGGCGTTGTTGCTGTTGCTGCTGGTGGAGCTGGAGCATGTACTGTTGCATCTGAGCAGATTGAGGAGTGCCGGCTTGCATGCCCATCTGACCCATCATTTGCCCGCCCGACATTTGCTGAGCCTGGGCTTGCTGTTGCTGTTCCCGCTGATTGATCAGCATTTCCAACTGGCGAATGTTGGCAATGTAGTTCTGAGGTATGTTCTCGCCGAAGGTCGCTAGCAGCTGTGACTTCCTTTGGTGGTATTGCTGGCGGAGCTGTGCAAGGGATACATTGCCTCCATTCAAATTAGCCCCGTTCTGCATTTGAGGGTTCTGTATTCCTTGGGTTTGCGCGTGCTGTTGTCTCATCTGGTTCATAATATTCGTTGCAAGCATTTGACGGTATGTTTGCGGATTTTGTCCCTGTACAAGTCTTAGCTACAATTCTGCAGAGGAGGTGGGTTGAGGACGCGACGGAACCCCATATGCGAAATGCTTACCGCAGGAATACCATTGGCCTGTGCGAGTTTTAGTTACACTTCTTCAAAGGTAGAGGCCAGGTGGACTTACTTGAATCTGCATGGTTGCACGTTGCATGGCCAACTGCTGAATGTTCTGAGCGTTGCCGGGAGACATGGACATGCCCTGTTGTTGCGCCATTTGCATGCGCATTCGCTGCGCAGCCATCTGATTCTGGGCCATCTGCATCTGCTCGGGAGTCATTCCGTGGCCTTGTTGAGGGGTTTGCATCATGATTGGAGTGGATCCTTGCATGGCTGCAGGCGGACTGCCTTGATTCATCCGAGGCGTAGGTGTCGATGAGACGTTGCGTGGGATGGCCGAGTTCATGACAGGTGTCCCTTGAATGAGTCGTGGAGTTCCAGTACGGCTCATGTTGGGATTTTGTTGCTGGCTCGCACTTCGCGCCATCGGATGCTGTGATATGGCCGAAGGTGGTCGAGCCGGAGGGCTACCAGCGCCGGGATTCGAGGCAGTGGCGACCATGGGAGTTCCGCCCATGGGATGCGAAGCATGCGCGGCGACAAGAGGTGAAGCCGCGGATGCCATGGGCGTCTGCTGGCGGACGACCGGAGAGGAGAATTGGGGTTGTGTAGCAGAGTGCGGTGGCTGGATTGAGAGAGCCGCGGCATTCGCCATTTGTTGGGACTGTGAAGCTTGTGACGCTTGCTGCAGAGCCTGTTGACGGTACAGCAGCTCTTGCTTTTGTGCCAGCATAGCAGCATTCTGTTCGGCTTGGCGAGTCGCTTCCACTTCGCGTCGTTTCTGTTGCTCTGCCTCCATCTGCGCCTGTCGCTTCTGTTGGGCTGAACGCGCCTCTTCTTCCTTTTTCCTCCGCTCCGCATCTTCGTGATTGATCTTGATCGTGGCAAGCGTCTTGAAGCGTGAAAATGTCTGCTGATTGGCGCCGGCCCGTGCGGAGTGCTGGCCGTCATCACCTCCGGACGCCGCCGCAGTTTTACCGGCTTGACCTGCATCGCCAGCAAGCATGAAGCGCTGCATATCAGCAGCCTCGGCTTCGTCCGCCGCCAATTCAGCTGTAGTCCTCTTGCGAGTCTTGCGCTCCGGTAGCGGGTGTTGGTTGTTCGGGTGGGACATGGCCTGCATGAGTGCAACCGACTCCTCGAGGTTCTTTGTCGGCTCCAAGTACAGTTTGGGGCACTCGGCAAGATAGACGGATGACTCGAACTCGTGCAGATTCGTCTCGTCAATCATCATCTTCTGGCGTTTCGGACTGCGTCCAGAGGCCAGTGTTGGTGTCGGTGGAACAGTGTTCATGGGCGTCGGGGGGTTGCCTGCCACTCGGCCTGCCGCTTGGTTCCTGCGCATCGCAGCAGCGTCGGGCATGGGTGTTGTCGCGAGCAGCTGGATATCGGCGAGATGCGATTGAGGGGTCGGAAACAGAACGACGGTGGTGACCTTGGACTTCGCAGGCTGTTTCTGTGACATGGGCTGCCCGGGTGCCGGCATATTCTCCTTCTCCACATCCTTCTCCTGCTTCGTAGCGGGCTCGGCCTGGTTGGGCTTCTTGTCGGGCTTCGATGTCGGGTAAGCGACGTGCGGCGACGGCGTGATGTATTCGTGATAGTTGTGGATGGAGAAGGGGGTCGAGCCATTGGCGTCGGTGGCACTGTTGGCGTCGTCTTTGGCCTTGATGCCGCCGGCGCGGTGGTCGTGCACCTCGACGATGAGGCAATTGTCATAGAAGGGGATGTTCAGGGCGTGGAATTCCTCAATCATGTTGTGCGGCACCGTCTTGTCGCGGATGTGCTGGAGGATCTCGCGCATGGGGCCCGCATAGTTCAGCGTCTCCTGCGAATCGTTGAGGCGGAAGTGATTCTGGTGCAGCGACACGCGCAGCGACAGCGGCATGCCCTTGAACTTGGCCAGGATGTCCTGCTGCGTGGTCTTGTACCGCCTGAAATCCTCCTTGGGCGTGCCGGCGTCCATCGTGTTCAGGCGTGCGGAGGCCTTTGCGACGCTGGGCCGTTGTGACTCGCGACGCTGACGGAGTGCCTGCGAGGGGCGGGCAGTCGCGACGGAGCCCGACATGATGGCGGCGAGGCGCAACGAGCTGGAGGAGCTGGAGAAGCTGGCAAGCGCAAAGGAGACGTTGGGCAGGCACCAGAGGGCGGCACCAGAGGGCAGCCGGCGGGGAGTGTTGTTGTGATCGGCGGCGCGTCCGTTTGTGGGGGGAGCGACACAGCGAGGGAATTGTGGGGTGTTCGGTGTGGGCCGAATACTGTAGGCAGGCGCTACCTGGGGTCGTCTGCAGCACAGCGCAGGAATCACAGAAGAGGCTGGAGAGCGGGCAAGAGAGGGGGCGAAGAGGGGGAGGGGAAGAGGGAGAGGGAGAGGGAGAGGAGAGCTTGCCGGCACTCGCGCGCCTCTTGAAATACACGCGACTTTTCCGACGTTGACGATGGGGACGGTGGAGGATGAGGCCGGCCAGTTGACGTGTGCGCCCAACCTTGGCAGTTTCATGACCCGCAAGCACGTGACGCGCTCGAGACTTTTTTGTTCTCCTCGTGTGCAAAAACACCACCACGTCCAGCCTCCCCGTCCGAAATGCCGGCTCTCGTTCCCAGCTGCAAAGCAGAGTGCGATGCCGGCTACCCCGCAGACTATGGCCTTCCCCGCACAAGTGCATTGTGCATCGGTCGCGGCATGTCAACCGCTCCGAACGACGCCGAAAGAGAGGTACAAGTACCAAGTAGTTCCTGGATAGATCCCGAGGCCAGAAGCCATTCGAGTCTTCACCATGATTTCTTCTGCGCCGATGGCGCTGCTGCTCGCAGGCCCACAGCTTGTCCTGGCTTGGAATTCTTCTTCCCCGTCTAGTGCAGGGGTGATTGCGAGCCAAACTGGCTCTGGCGGTGTCGCTTTTGTTACCAACGTGCAGTTTTCACTCGACGGTATGTCGGAAATCAGACGGCAATCAATCTCTGTTTTTTTTGTGGCATTCCCATTTGCCCGTTTGACGAGCAGTGCAGCACGTATAGAGGGGAAATAGACACCAAATGAAATCCATCAACTGACAGATCAGATTATTGGGACCTCTACGTAGGCCCTGTAGCCAATGCCTCGATCAACACCACCGTTTCACCCACCCCCATTCCCTCAAGCTCACTTATCCCACCACCAATGCTCTACTATCCAGCCTTTCCCACAGGTCAACAGGTGCCACTTCGGTCCAAGAACGAAAGCTGGAAGTACCCCAGGGACTTCTGGTACGGTGTAGCTGGAGCGTCGTACCAAATCGAAGGAGCCGTCAAGGCAGAGGGTCGAGGACCAAGTATATGGGATAAGCTGACTCGTGTGCCCAACTACGTTATCACCAATGAGACGGGCGATGTGGCTGACAACAACTACTACTTGTACAAGCAAGGTGGGTGTGCCAATTAAAAGGAGAGGGATTCATCGGGGGCTCATGGCGATTCTAGATATTGCACGCATAGCAGCGCTCGGCATCAAGACATACTCCTTCTCTCTCTCATGGTCCCGCATCCTTCCCTATGGCTCTGGTGCCATCAACGGACAAGCGCTGGCACATTACGACGACGTGATTGACACCTGTCTCGAGTATGGTGTCACGCCCATGGTCACCCTCTACCACTGGGACCTTCCCCTCTTCCTCCAAAACACATACGGCGGCTGGCTCAGCGAGAAGATCGTGCCAGATTTCGTCTCGTACGCACGTCTGATCTTCACACGCTGGCATTCCAAAGTGCACCACTGGTTCACCGTCAACGAGCCAATTGTGTTCTGCGGATTCTACCCGCTTCCAGAACACTACTTCACCAAAACGGAGATTCCGTCTGCGAGGCAAAAGTACTACTGCGGGCACAATGTTCTGCTCGCGCACTCGGAAGCCTACCACGTTGGCAAATCCATCAACTCGTCGCTGAGCATATCCCTCAAGCACAATGGTGGCTACAAGATTCCCCGTACCAGCAGTTCCGCAGACGCCACCGCCGTTCAACGCGCCTGGGATTTCCAAGAAGGCTGGTTTTCCGATCCCATCTTCCTGACCGGTGACTACCCACAGCATTTGAAAGACTACGTCTCGACGTTTTTGCCGGCATTCACGGATGCGCAGAAGCAGCAGATCAACGGCACCGCCGACATCTACGCGCACGATGCGTACACGAGCGACTTCATCATGGCTCCTGACAGCGGCATCGACGCCTGTACAAGGAACGAAAGCAACGCATTATTTCCCGGCTGTTACAACACAACCAAACTGTATGCGAACAATTACTGGGCCATGGGTCCGGCGTCGGACCCGGGCTCGCCATGGTTGAACAAGGCGACGGATTGGGTGCCCGTCTTCCTGCACTACATTCAGGATACATGGAAACCTCGCGTAAGACTACCTTTCTCTCCCGTCGTTCCTTCCTTCCCCTGCCCCTTGCGTCGACCTAACCCGTTGGTTACCAGGGCGGTGTCGCGATAACCGAATTCGGCATCAGCGAACCCTACGAAGAACTCCGCAAAGACCTTGCTTCCATTGTCTTCGACCCCATACGCTCGGCGTACTACGTCGACTATCTGGAAGCGATTCTGGTCGCGCTTTCCGAGGGTGTGAATGTTGTGGGCACCTTGGCGTGGAGCATCTATGATAATTTGGAGTGGAGTCAGGGGTATGGGGTCAAGTTCGGGATACAGGTACGTCCTTGTAAGGAAGAAGAGGGTGGGAAAGAAGGAGAGTGGGCACTGACGTGGGAGCAGTATGTCAATTTCACGACGCAGGAACGATACTTCAAAGCTAGCGCTTTCGAATACGTCAACATGTTCCAGCTGTACCAGGAGAAGTAAGGATGGGTTTCGTGCCAATATCGCTTTGGGTCGCCTTTTTCTTTCTGGACGAGGGGATTCGTGGTGGCGGTGAAGGGAGGAGGAGGAGGAGGAGGAGGAGGAGCAGGCAGGGTGTAGTTGGATCAATTTTTGTTCGATTCATGACAGTCTACATTTTATTGAAAACATTTGTCCCCGTAATGAACTCCTCCGTATCCTCCCTCTTCCGCATTTCCGAGCCTTCATCGCCATCATCATCCCTCAAACTCTCCAACAACACGCTAGCCTCCGCCTCCGCACCCGCCATCAGATCAAAACTCTCCCCACTCTCACTCCCCTTTTCGAACACATCGACGCCGCCATCATACCACCTCGCCTGTTCGCCTACCCAGTCCACACCGCCGGTTCTTCGCTCTCGTCTCACGACCTCTTTTTCCTCGAGTGGAAAGGCTGGCATCTCGGTCTTGGGAGGCAGGATGGTGCGACGATGCCAGGCACCGATGAACATGCCGTCGGAATCGACTTCGTTGCGTACACGCAGGTACGAGTCGAGATCGGAGCCGTAGACGCTGGAGAGGTAGGCATGGTCGACAGCTTCGAAGTTCTTGGCCCAGTGGGGGCGGCCGTTGTATTCTTTCATCAGGTGCTCGAAGGCTTCGTAGTAGCGTTGATGGCAGGGTGGGGCCTGGCCGTACGGGCGATATAGGGTGGCGTTGAGGTAAAGAGACGGTGTGTCGGGCCATGAGGTGTCGAGGAATGGGCGTGCATCTTTGCCCACGGTGTTCGCGACACGCACTTCGATGGGAGAGTGGACGTACAGGCCTTTGGGACTGAATGGGAGCCCGGAGCCGTGCTCGTCGCCGTGGAGCCACTTGGTGAGGCGGGTCAAGGCCTCGGGGCCCTTGGAGAGAGGGATGCTCCACTCGTTGACGAACTGCGAGTAGAGGCAGTTCATCAGCAATCCAGTGCGCTGCTCCTCGACGGCAGAAATCACGGTACCGTCCTTGAAGCCGTACTGCATGCCAAAAACGAACCACTCGACCCATGGCAGAAAGCGCGGAACGTACTGCGATACCCAGAGGAGGACGTGGTAGGTGTGGTATCCCATGCTACCTCCATACCAGTTGTACTGGGGCTTGACGTGTGCCTTTGTCGTCCTGTCTGCCTTCCAGACGACGGCTCGACGCATGTACGGGAGCCACCACACGCGCACGAACTCATGCGACGTCCACAGGTCCTTGTCCCACAGCGACAGCACATCGTCGACAGGCAGGATGGTCTGCTCCCACTCGATGTTGCTCGCATCCGTCATCTCGAACTCGACCTCGACCACGATGCCCAAGGCGCCGAGCGACGTCAGGGCTGCGCGAAAGAGATCTGGGGACTGGGTGGCCGAGCATCTGACCGCCTGGCCATTCCCCAAGACGATGCGCAGGCTCCGGACCGAGTCGGACAGCAGCCCATGCACCATGGAACTGCCGTGCGTGCCCGTCGTGATGGCCCCGGCGATGGACTGAACGTCGATGGAGCCGAGCGATGGCATAGTGAGGCCATGTTCCTTCGCGGCCAGATTCAGACTGTGCATCCGGATCCCGGCCTGCACCGTCAACGTCTTCTTCTCTTTGTTGACGCTCAGCACCTTGCCAAAGTCATCCAGATTCACCATCCAACCCGAGGTGCACGTCATGTCCGAGGGCGAATGGCCGCATCCCACCACCACCACGCGTCGACGTATGCGTCGCGCAAGCGTAACAATCTTCTGTATCTCGGGGATGCTCTGCGGGCGCAGATACAGCTCTGGTCGCGAGTGGAACGTACGCGCCCATGTATGATGGACGTGCGACTGCGATGCGCGGAAGGGCACATCGGGATCCAGCCTGTCCAGTTCGATCTGGAACTTGGGCGGCATGCT
This sequence comes from Corynespora olivacea, assembly GCA_019202945.1. Classification (NCBI taxonomy): domain Eukaryota; kingdom Fungi; phylum Ascomycota; class Dothideomycetes; order Pleosporales; family Corynesporascaceae; genus Corynespora; species Corynespora olivacea. The sequence continues at coordinate 8,649 of JAGQEM010000169.1, forward strand.
GAGGGAGGAAAACTGCGGTTGCGCCATCGTTGCCTTGGCCGCCTCGGGGGATGCGCGATGCCTTATCCTCGATCAAACAGGCGCATCCAGAAGGTGAGGTGATCTTTCTCCGAAGCCCTCCCCTCCCCCACGGTTTGACGCTAGTTTGGTCTTCTGCGAGAAACGCGTGGTGGAGGGGCAGGTGGAGCCCAGGGACAAGCCGAGGTCCTGCCGACGTGAAACCCCCGAGATCCACCCTCGTATACGTAGGAGATGCTCTGGAAAGATCGGCAACTCCTTCCCAGTATACGATATCTATGCCCTTTTTTGCATCACGAAAATGCGGTCGAGGTACGCCATAGACGGAGACACATCCAGTTTTGTGATGCCGAAGATCGACAAGTATTCCGGTCCTCCACGGAGATTGACGTAGTTGAACCGAGATGCGTTCTACGAGATGGCGAGCTTCGATGGTTATTTCGAACCTGGGAAGAAAGAAGATACCGAACCTCGCGTGGCTACACAGATATCAAGCGTCGTGGTTGACCGTCTCAAGACCAGCAAAAAAGGACACATCATCCGCCTGGGCGTGTCTTTAAATCGTCGTCTTCATTTCAACAGCGGTTGCCATGTCCGCCCCGCTTTACCTACTCAAAGTCGCCATGAGACCACTCACTCCTTTGTCGCATTCATCGGCGAAATCTGCTCATATCATATCCTCGATTTGACTGGGCCATGATAAAACTGTGTAACTTCCTCACGCATTCACATTTACATTCGAATCAGAACCATATTGGGCTTCCCCATCTGCACCCTCACAGCCCCTTTGGAACCCCATTAGAATGGATCCAAATCTTACAGATCTCTGTCCATCTCCCGTGTCTTCTCCAGTCATTCAGAATCATATCTTCCACTGTAGTTTCCTTCAGATACATCCCAGTCATCCCGTCTCATATGTGCCCATCTTACTCTACCTCACTGCGAGTATCGTTTTCCGATAATGTCTCCATTGCATTGATTGCAAGAGGGAGCAAACGGTTGCCTGGGGTAACAGCTTTTGTTGTTTCTTGCGGAGCTCTTCCTCAACCCAAAGTCTTGGCACTGTGTTTGTCTCTCACCTCCAAAATCTTGTTCATCTGGTTGGAAATCTGCTCAGAAAACTCTTCCGCCGCCAATGCTCGCTCGCTCGCTGCTGGACCGGACCTTCGCAACATTGAAGGGAACTCACTGACCAGAACAGAGCAATGGAAGACGCGGACATGCCTTCTTTGCACGCTGAAGAGCCTCCTTCGTCGAGCTCCTCCGGCTCATGTCCTTCACAAGACTTCTGTTTTGGCACCTTGAGTGATGATGCGGAGCAAGATAGCAGGTCGGATGAAGAAGAGGTGGCTTTCGACCTCTATGGCCGCCCCCACGTCGACAGAAGTGCAGACGCGATGTACGGGACCATGTTGACTTTACACCAGACGCTCCCCATAGAAGGACACGATAGTGCTGAAGCTATGCGCGGCTACCTAGGTGCCACATTACCCCAAGGGTTTATAGTGGATGAGCACGGCAAGGGTGGCCAGCCCTTGGAGGGAATTCCCTCCTTTGAACTTCCGAGACAACAAGCTACCATGTGGCACCAGTTGCCCGCACTGGCGTCACAGATGCAGATGGTAGACTTCGACATGTACAGCGCTGCTGAGAGCGAGACGATAACTGGTCACTCGGTGGTATCGGTGGGAAACATGCTAAGAGGTCTGTTTGGCGATTCCCCAGTCCTGGTTATGGTCATGCTAATTGTGTCTAGGAAATTGTGTATTCGTGCTCCGCCAGCGCACAGTATCAACGTGCAGCCTTCTTTCGTGTCGAGAGGTCCACGCACAGCTGGGTCAACCACCCCTACCTTGCGAGATAAGGATCGAACCACTGGTCGATTGGATGACGCTGGATACTGTCGAGGATCTGGACTTGTTCCAACGACAAATCCTGCTCTATCGGCGTAACGACCACCTAAGCTACAAATATCGGGTCGAATTGCATAACTACATACCCAAGCAGCCCGTCACTCTGTGTGTTGAGTGTCTGCAATATCTGTGGGACCGGCGGGTTGAAGCACACTATTTCATGCACACATTTCGGGGAATGGGGGTCTTTGAAGCCTCGTCATGTTGGGCAGAGCCAACTCGACTCAATGAGAACAACGACGAAGAGGGGCATGTGTCATGGAGTGAGGGCTCTTCAGATGAGTCAGTGTCCGATGTAAATCCGAGTGAACCCGCCCATTCCCACATGTCGGATAAGGTTGATGCCAATACGCAAGTAAGTGCAGCTGAACAAGTCATATTATCATCCTGCTAAATGATCTAGACGCTTTCACAAGCAGACGGCTCAAGCGATTTCAAGACCTTCCGCACCCCATCGTTCAGAATTTGGAAAGATCAAGAAGCGAACAGTGACATGGATGATCTAAAAGCTACTTTTACCGCATCATCTTCACTAGATGGACTCAAACCACCTGCCTTCTCACGATCGGCTTCCCTAAACCACGACAGTGGTCCTCAATCTACAAGCTTCTCGGACCGGGCTGGTATCAACGTACGTAACACGACAGCTATGTCCCCAGTGGCGTCATCCACAGGTGATACGGAGGACCTTTTCTCACTGTTGTTCGACGGCACCGATCCAACTGCGGGTCTTCCTTTCGCTGGTACTTTTGCTAGATCCGAGCTCGACAAGTACCCCGACGCTCATGCGGGATTCCCAAAAGGCGAGGCAGAGGATCGCGAATTGAAACCAGGCGTGGTATATTGCGTCCCACCGATGATTGACTACGGTCCTATTCGGACGTCTCATCCACCGAGGCCTACCAGGCGGTTTACAGTGACATCAAAGGAAGTGGCCATCCCAACGCGTAACCGTGAATATCTCGGCGAGATCCAGGGAAATTCGTCTGCACCCGCAAAGTATCCAACATATGGATTTCGCATTCCCACCGCATTTCTGTCGTCCCCGATCACCCAGCATCAAGTTCCATCACGACCCGGCACGCCAACTCCCTACCTTATGCAAATGTCCTCGCTCGAGCGTAAAATGGCGCCGCCCAGCTTTTTCCCCCGCAAAAAGACTATGAATTCTCCTCTGAACCCCTCGACACCAATTATGCCGGTGGGACCAAAGAAGCGTAACCCTGCTGGCGATTTACCTTTCATCTCCATTCCCTCCAAGATGTGGTCAGCAGAACTTCCCCCTCCAACCCCTCGTCTCGGTCCTGGTGCCCCGCTCAAACGCATACCCGCCGTCAACGAGGTCATATGCAGCTGTCGGCGGCCCGTTCATACCGACAGAAAGATGGTCGAGTGCTTCAACCCAAATTGCAAGATAGCGTGGTACCACTACAATTGCCTCGATAGAGGAAAAAAGGTCTCCGTCAGCAATAGGAGGGAGCCGACGTGGATCTGCGAGCAATGCCTTGCCGAGGCGGCGCTGGAAAAGAAGAAGCGTGGGATGATCAACGTGGCCGAGGAGGAGGGTCGAATCACCGACATGACACCGCCTTGGTCCGCGAGGGAGTTGAGCGATGCTGTATCCGACGCGCTTGGCATCGAGGGAAAGAGGGATCCGTATGGATTGCGTGCCGTGCTGGCGCAGCATGGCGGCGTGGCGATGGAGAACAAGGCTGACCATGGAACTCGGAACGGGAAAGAGAAGATCGCCGAGGATGCCGGACAGGTCGAGCCGCAGCCGACTGTTGCGACGGTAGGCGTACTCCCCTTCATCGGCCTCGCAGCCTCGCAGCCTTACTGGCTCTCCCGCGCATACAGCGGCAACAGCTTGCAGTTCGCCGAGGAATTCATCGACAGAGACCAGGCTGAGCGCCCCGAGTCTGGTTGGTATGAGGGCGACCTTTCGAGTGGTTCTGGTAGTAAGCGCGAAGGTCTAGAGGAGGGCGAAAGCGAGGAGTGATGGACCGCGGGCTGGTAGTGGAAAAAAGCCGGGGGAGGGGAGTGTTAAGTAGGGAAACGGTTCATGCACCGGGAGTGTATGAATAGTGATCAGGTTGGTTAATAGAGGAGGGTGCAGGAGGTCAGTATGGGAGACCAGCGTGGGACATGATTCGTGGAATGGTGGTGTATGATACAGCGATTATCGCTGGTTTGATGGTTTTGTATCCCTGGCAAATGTGCTTTGGATGCGTTACGGACCGTAACGATACGATACGAAAAAGCATTAGGACTGCGAGAGACCTACAGCCAAGGTTGACTACAAATGGAGACATACACAGAGTACCTCGTTTCACGAACACATGCACAACGAGACATGGAATCATGTCTGCCTAGACATGACTCGAATCCTTCTTTGGAAAATGTGCTGTTGACTGAACATGTCTAGATTTGTACATGATCTATTCTCGGTAGGCAGCTACAAGGCTCCAATCGCTCTCCCGGAAATTGCGGCACACGCGTGTGCATGTGGCCACCCGTCGAAGGTAGAAGCGTGATGACCAACCCACATACATCCCAAACCAACCTAGACCTAGATGACTCCTCCACCTCATACACCTGTCCTTCCGCCAAACTAGGCAGCGACGCTCAAGCCAAGCAGCCACAGGCGCAAACCAACAGTAAGTCGGCTCAAGCACCTGCCACATCCTGGCGCGCATCAAGCTACCGATTTCGTATCCTTTTCAAGCCATGTATCCTCCGCACAGGCATGTATAGCCAGAGTCCTAGGGCCGAGTTTTTTCAGAGACCGATCCGGCAACCTCACAGGTCGCAGTCAAGCCCAACTGCGTGTGGGCGCCTTCACTGCTGCGAGTCCTTGCTCGGTTGTGTCCCACGCCTCCGGCTTGGTTTCCAGAGTACCCTTGTCGGGTCTGGATGTTCTTCGTAGTTGTTTGTTTGGGAAGCAGGCATCAGTGCTTCAGACGAAAGGAAATGTGCATCTTTCAGGTTGTGTTCGAGTGTGATGTGTGTCGTGGCGCAAGAGTGAGGTGTATTGCTGTCGAGAACTCGGCTCGATCTCAGTAGCATGCCATGCACAAAAGGTGGGCAAGCGTACCCGAGCTTTTGGTCAAGTGCTGCACTCGTATGAAATAAAAAGCAATGTGATTTGTCAATTTAGTCCTTGAGATTCGTAACCGTCATGTTCGGCGAGCGTGCAAGAGTGGAGTGGAGTGGAGTGGAGTGGAGATGATGGGCGTCACGGGCCTGGTCGTCAAGGATCCTCATAATCCGTCATCCCATCAAAGAGATCCGTGACCACCTTCAACATGGGTGCAAGGAGGCAGCTTTCGTCCCCAACCTCCCCTCCAAAGATCCTCAGACGCTGTGCCTCCAGGACGCGCTCGCGGTCTTGTTCGTATCGAAGACGGTTCTGCCATGCGGTATACGTTTGATGCCAGTGATCCGACGGGAGATTGACCAAGGGGAAATGCTGCATCTGCGGCATCAGGAAAGAATGCGTACTCGCGAACGAGGCATCTGTGTCGACTGACGTTGTCCGAACGTGATGTGAGTGTGCTTTGCCACCGTCGCGATGACGGGGCCGACTCCTTGTCCGCTTGCGGTTATGGCGTTTGCTCATGTCGATGTGCAGATGAAATAGACGATGACGATGACGGAGAGAGACGGAGAGATGCGACGAGCTCGCTGCGAGGCGAGACGGGTGCAAATCAAAAAGATGGAGATGGGGCGGAAGAAAGGCCTACCGAGACTTATATACTTGTACCTGCGTTGCGATGCCACATCATACCTCAGTCAGAAGGGCGGCGGAGTGACTCAGAGCACACCACGATGGAATGGTGCACGGTGGAGTGACTGAAAATCGGATCCATATGGGCATGGGCCAGCGCGGCGTGCTCACGCGTGACTGGTTCGCCGCCTGGGAAAACCTCGCCTGGGCAGCGTTGTCGTGGCGAAAGTGGAGCCGACATCGCAACCTTTGGGCTCTGGAAAGAAATCTCGCAAGGAGTCCCAACGCTCTGATACCCGTCATCGATTCCGCGACTTTCGAGACGGGTGCCTCTTTCATCCCCTTCGTTGACCCCCCTTGCGTTCTTGCGCTCGCTGGTTTGGTGTGGCACGCTCATTCACCTCCAGTGGCTGTGCATCTTTCTGCCGTTGCACAACTCCCAGAAGAACATTATTCCATTATTGCACGGGGCAGATTCGACGGAAAGAGTGGACGTTGCGAACTCGAGTCATCCCCCTTCACGTACCCTGGGGCGGCTTGCAAGGCACCTCCAGGCTACCTGCTCAACAACAGAGGTCCGGATGCCTGCTGCGTTGTCACGCTTTGGAATCAAACGAGTCTGCCAGAAGGCATGCGGGTTGTCGAGGCGGAGGCCTTTGGAGGTCAGATGCACTTTGCGACTGCCAGCCGAATGACTCCCGAGGTCTCCGTCCTACTGCACACCCCAAGGTCTCAGTCATACTCCAAACTCATCTGCATACATGGTACATAAAGGGCACATGGCTGTCCCTGTCGCCTGAGACCGTTTCGACACGCGAAATGCATACTGCAGCAGTAAGAGGACCGCGACGTCTTACCTAACGTCGGGATATTCGTCAGGTTCCACCGACATGTCTCGATCTGTCAGAGTCGGCTCTCCGCCGGAAGTACCATGGTAACCGGATTGCTCACCTCTCCACCACTCGTAACGTTGCAGATTGCGTGTTTATGTTTACAACACCGAAAATCGACGTCATTCGCGTATGACGAGCGTGTTTCGACCTTTCATCGGGGCAGCTTAGCTGCAGTGGAGAATGCGCCGGTTGGCTCAGCACTTGGTGTAGTTGGAGATAAGTAGACCTGTGCCCTTCTTCTTTCGCAAGTCCAATTTCTCTTCCCATTTTCCAACACCCGTCGCAATCGAAGAAGAAAATCATGATGTCGCAACATTCGAAAGCAGTCCTGCTGAGCTTAGGTGCTTGTTCCAACGCCTCTTCGCTAGAACCAATCTCACAACAACAGCAACGTTAGCATCCGCACAATACAGCCCTGGCGGCCAACCTGGGTCCGGAGGAAGCAATCCGTACAGCGGTGGAAGCGGCGGTAGCAACAGCAACTTCGGCGGCTTCGACCTCGTAGGTTTTCTCAATGACCGCGAAAAGTTCCTCATCGCACACGGTGTTCTCGCATCCCTCGCCTTTGTCATCTTCTTCCCCATGGGATCCATCTTGATCCGACTTGGGGCATTCCGCGGTCTATGGCTCATACACGGCCTCTTCCAAATCTTCGCCTACCTGATCTATATCGCTGCATTCGGTATCGGGATTTGGTTGGTGAACAATATTCCCATCAGCCTGATTGGACACTACCACCCCGTCATCGGGATCTTGGTCTTCTGCTTGCTCTTCTTCCAGCCGATCTTGGGATTGTTGCACCACTTCCAGTTCAAAAAGCATAATCGACGGACCGTCTGGTCATACGGCCATGTTTGGCTTGGTCGAATTGTGATTACGTTGGGCATGATTAATGGAGGTCTTGGAATGCTGCTGGCAACTGAGACTGGCTTCTTCGTACCAAGCCGGGGACAGATGATTGCGTACGGCGTGGTTGCCGGTATAATGTGGGTCGCATGGGTCGCTGCGTCCGTTGTGGGCGAGCGGAGAAGAGCTAGGGGTCGCCAGGTGACGGTGGACGCTTCGCCGCGCAAACAGCAATATTCGTAAACGTATCAAGGAAGGCGTCGTGGAAAAGAAAAAACCCCCGGACGTGCCACTGGGGGCTGCGCTGCCGGTATAATAATGGTTATGAAGGAGTCTTGAGTTACAATACGGGGGTGCGAATCGAAGGGTTAGCATACTGTATACACTGCTTTGGGAGTTCGGCGTGAGCTGCCGAACTAATCGAACCTCTCCACGCAACACATTGGACCCCAAATTATCAAAGTCCGCAGAGGAAGGCTGTCCACCTGCCGTCGTTGTTACCCGCTGCAGAACTACGGCCCTGTGGCCGCATTGCCCAAACCCTAATCCAACCTCATTTCCTTGGTATGGGTGAGCTGGTGTACTATGCAGGAAGCTGCAAGCGGGAGAGAGAAAGAGGGTGTCTCGCGTGCATGCCTCGGGGGTGAGACAATGACTGTATCCCCACAGATGAAGGAAGCGCAGCCGAGTGCATGCGGTAAGATGTCAAATAGGAAGAACACCACGGTCTCGCCAGCTGGATCGTACGATCTCGCAAGAGAAGCCTTCAGCCCTACCGCATGAGGTTGTTCCGTCCAACGGTTGCCTGCAAGGCTGGTCTACGTGAATAGTAAGGCGTGGATTCTCGTGTAGAGGGCCACTAGATAGGGTACGGACTAGCGCGACCCACACCTACCGGGCGCCCCAAAAATAGCAACGGTAGGCGGTCTATGTGCAGCGCTGCATGTAGCTTCAGGACACCTTCACCTTTACCAGCGCATGAGGAATGACAGTCACTGCTCGAAGAGCAGAGTGCCGGATTATCGCTGCGGCCATCAGGCGACTGCGATGGGTACTCGACTTTTACTAGAGGAAGCACCCTGCGCTCGGCTCCTGCGCCAGGCTCCTGCGCCAGTGGAATTAATGTCCGGACCGCTCATCACGGCTGCTTCGCTCGCTATCTGTCAAGTGCGGCTGCGTACGAGTTTGGCTTTGCTACAACATGTACATGCCCGTCAGTGAGATTGCGGGGAATCCCGTTCGTGATGGATGCGTTGCAACACTGCCACGTTCACAACGCAAACCGCGCATAGCTGCAGCTGCATACCGGCAATATTGCACCGCAAGCCTCTAGCTCCTATCTCTCTGGTCCGCTGCGGCTCGGGGTTTCTCGATTTGCTTACACCTTGCCCGCACGTGCGGCTGGCCGGGGCTGAACAGGAGCACTGGTCCCTCAAAGTACCGGTAGTCCCAGGTGTCGTCCGCAAAGCGATGCAGGCTCTGGCTTAAAATCTCGCGACTACACGAGCCGCATTGGGCCATCTTATCATTAGCTGAGGCCAGAGTTCTCCTCTCGCCCCGCCCTCGACCGTCAGGCTTCCCTCCGCAGAGGAGCTCTCACGCCCTCGGCTGATTCTGCGATGCCTTCGAAACTGCCGTGGTCCAAGTCGAACCGCTCGCACGCCTCCATTGACACGTCGTCCGGCCATCCGTCGCCGGTGCCGTCTGGCAATCCTTCTGGTGAGTGAGGCGGCTGCGGGCCCAATGAGTCGCGCGGCTGACATGGAAAGCGGTTGCAGTGAATGATCCCAACGCGAACCGATATTCACCCCCCGAAGGACAGCACGTCGCTCAGAGCCAACCGCCGCCGGTGCAGCAGATCTCCCCCGGAGGCCTCCAGGCAGCTTATAGAGAGCAATTCCCGCAGCGCACAACCAGCCACCGTTATTCTGCAAACGTCGCGCTCGACCAGCAGAACGTCCAGCAGCTCCAAAACGCCCCCCAGCAGCCCTCTCCCCCCTACGAGCAGCAGCAGCAGCAGAAGCAGCAGCAGCCTCCTGTCCGTCGCGGCTCATACCAGCCGCCACCGGTCTATCTCCAGGAGCACCCGAAGCAGAAGCAGAGCTTGCGGAGCCGCCTCGGTCTGACATCGCACAAGGAGGAAGACGGGCAGAAGCAGGCGAGCAAGGCCGACAAAGTCGCACGGCGCGTCTCCGTCCGCAAGAGTGACCCGCGGGCGCACGAGTATCAAGCACAGCAGGACAGCAGCCGTCTGCAGGCGCAGCAGTGGAATCGCGCGCACGGAAGTTCTAGCTCGCATCTGCCCGTCTCCACGGAGCAGGACGAACGCGACAACAACCTCGACCCATTCCTACAGCAGGAAGACGACAGCCAGCCTCAGGTGCCCCCGAAAGACGGATTCCAGGGCCATCCGCCGCAATATTCGCACCATTCTTCTCAGGACCCGTTTCGGCCCCCAATCGCTAGAGTGAATACGGGGGGGAGTTATCACACGCAGGGCGGCGGGGTAGACTACAGCCCGGAACATCAACATCAGCACCCGGGCCTGCAGCCCCAACACCAGCAACAACAATACCAGAGCTACCACCCCACGCCCCCGCAGCCTCAAAATCCGGGTGAATACCAGGCCTTTCACCCGAACGCGCCGAGCCCGCTCCTCACCAACACCCAGCTTCAGCCGCCCGATCACGCCAGCCCGCAGCAGCAGCAGCAGCATCAGCAGCAGAGTTACTACCAGTACCAGGCCCAGCAACAGGCCCAGCAACAGGCCCAGCAGCAAGCTCAGCCGCAATCGCCCCAAGGCCCACAAGACCCCCAGGCGCAAAACATCCATTACCAACAAACGCAGTACTCGCCGCAAGCTCAGCCGCACCAGAGCCAAGACTTCCAGCACGTCCAGCACACTCGTGTACCCTCGCAGACCCAGGGCGAGCTCAAGGCACCTCCGCCAACACAGCAGCAGCAGCAGCAGCAGCAGCACACGCACATTGTGCAGAGCGGCCAGCCAATTGACGGTCAGCACCTGCAGCAGCTTCGACCGCCCTCGTCGCAGGCTCACGTTGCCCCGCCATCGCCCCTCCAACCCCAGGGCGCGGCCTTCCAAGCTTACGACAGCCAGCAAGGGCAGCAAGGGCAGCAAGGGCAGCCATCGCAGCCCACCGAACCCCATTCGCAAAACACAACGCCGCCACAGCAGACGCAGGACAACATGCCGCCTGCAAACCAGAGGAACACGCTGAGGAAGGTCAACGATGCGGGGCCACCGTCCGGGCCACCCACCCGAGAGGGCTCGCTGCTGTCACAGAACCAAGCTCAAGGTCAGGCTCACGGACAACCGCCCCCCTCGCCGGGCCCTCACCAGACCTTTGGCGCTAATGTAGTGCCAGCAGCATCGCAAGGACAGCCCTATCGGGGAGAAAAGGGGCAACCGCTGTCGAATGCTGAATTGGGACGAGCAACACCGCCGCCACGATCCGCGTCCGACATGCCTGACGACGAGGTCAGCGCGTTGATCAAGGAGCACGAAGTTTTGCGTGAGTGCGAGCGATTGCCTATGGTGGGTGAAGCTGACTTGGCCAGGCGAGAAATACCAGAAGGTCAAGCGATACTTTTTCGAGCAACAGTCGCAAGTGCACCAGCTGCAAAACACCCTCGCAAACCAGCGCTTGTCGCTCTCCCGCACATCTTGGGACGACAGCGAGTATGCTACACGGTTCAACAGGCTAGACGGGCTAATAGCACAACTATCGTTTGCCATCCGCAAAGATTGGAAAGCGATCCCGCAGTGGCTGCACGCCGTGGTCAACAAGAATGCCGTCGAGACTGGCAAGCAGGAGATGACGGCCGTCGGACGTGCTTTTATCTCATGTTGGCTGGTAGAGAACATCTTTGACAAATATTTCCACCCTGATCTGGAAACGGGTCTCTCGACACAATTGAAGAACATCCAACTCAACATCCGGAGAAATGCCCCGACAGCCCATACTGCCGAGGATGAGGACGCGTTGATTGCAAAGGTCATCAATTGGCGCTTGGCCACTCTGGAAGGTCTGTCCGACATGCTCGGAGCAAACTCGGCAGCGGCGAACCGACAATCGCTGACAGACAAGCTCAACGAACAGCTCATCGGCTCTCTGCAGATGTACCTGAACGACCCAGCACCGCCTGATCTGGCCGGAGGAGTTCCCATGATTGTTGAGTTAGCCATCAGCGTTGCACAACATTTGCCTCTGGAAAGCAGAGAAGTACACATAGAGTACTTTTATCCTGGATCTCCCGTCGCACCCGAGGTAATGAAGATGGAGTCTGGTATACCCGCCTTGACCGTTCCGATCGAACAGTCAGACGAGGGAGACCGCGCTTCTCTGAGGAGTGTCGTGTCCAAGGGCGACGACAGTGCATCCATTGCAGAACAGGAGCAGCAAGCACTGCAAGCTCAACAGGCCCACCAGAACGCAAAGGACCAGGCAAACAAGAAGCACAGCATATTCGGGTTCGGCGGGTCGAAGAAGCCCAACCAGACCCCTGCGTCGCTCGGCAAACGCGAATCGATGCTCGGTCAAGGTGGCAGCCAGCAAAGCCTTTCACAGCCGCCATCTGCATCGAAGGAAGAGCCGCCACCTACCAGGGTCCGCTTGTCCGTCGGTGTCACGGTCCAAATCCGCGGAAAGAGCATTTTGATCAAGGCGCCCGTGTACACCACATAAGTCCTGCTTCCTTTTGGCTATCGATTGATGAATTGGATGAGAGTCATGCAGCGAATGTTTTTCAGATTGCGGTCAGTTGGAATATTCATGTGGACAATGAGCGTTCGAGTGGAGCCTTTGGAAATCTTCCGATGTATCTAGAATGGCATGCGTTGGCCTCTTGGGGCTAGGGGCGGAAGGATGCAAAGTTCAAGAGTAGATTGCGTGTGCTATTTTGGTGTTGTCGATACCCTCGTTGCTGCTCCGGTTCATGGGGGGAGGGGTGAGTGTAACAAAGGAGGTTTGATGAGAACAATATGATCATTTATTGGGTGATGTTGGTGAAGGGGTTCTCAAGTACCGTAACCATCGGATGAAGCGTAGGTGAGTTACTACTATCATGATCTGATTGGGCGATTGATCGACACATGCAAGTAGGGGAGGTTCGGTTCGAAAGACATACAACGGCACACCTTCACTTTGCCGTTCCTTCTCCATCTACATTGCCTTCCCAATGTGCGTGCGACGAATTCAGTCCATCATCACTACTTTTCCGGTTGTTGAGAGCTCGACCTGACCCCACTTACCACCTTATAGTATCCAACTCCTTCGCATCGCTGTCCTCCCAAGGATACTCCTTCTCCGACGCCCTGATCAGCTCCTCGTGCCTCTTCGACCTCGGCTCGACATCACACAGGTACGGCATCGGATGGCTGATGGCTCCGGCCTCAAACTCCACCTTGGGCTCCACCGTATCCCCTTTCGCATCCACCCTTTTGTTGACGTTGAAGACGGCAAGCGACTGCGCGATGGTGATGAACAGCGCATTGTCGGCAACGTATCGGCCCGGGCAGATGCGACGCCCGTAGCCGAAGGTGAAGGTCCGCGGATCGGGTTCCGCGCTGTGGGTTGGAGTGTCCAGGTGCCGCTCTGGGTTGAACACCATGGGCTCAGGGTAGGTGACCGGATCGTGTGTGAAGTGCCAGAGGTTGGCGAGGAGGATGGAGCCCTTGGGGATGCGGTAGCCGCGGCAAGTGTCTTCTTCTGTGCTGGAGTGTGGGAGGCCCATTGGTAGGACGGCTGCATGTTGGGGGCGGGGCCAAGGTCAGCAAAATGGTTCAGCTGGGGTCGGGGTGGTGGGTTCAGGGTTTTGCTCACGGTGCCAGCGGTGGGTTTCCTTCACGATGGCTTCGATGTAAGGCAGGCTGTCGCGGTCGCTGCTGACGGGGAGACGGTTGTTGCCGATGACGCGGTCGAGTTCCTCTTGGGCCTGCTTCTGTACATTGGGGAAGACGGCCATGGCGAGGAAGAATGTCATCAGCGCCGAGACCGTCTGTGATGGGGTCAGTCATCATACGAGGCCGAGTAGGTGGGAGCGGATAACGCATACTGTGTCGGCACCTCCGAGGTACAGGGAGAGCGCGGCCCACTTGTGCACAAACTCCATTTCCGCATCCGACCCGATACTTTCGATGCATTGCGACAGAAACGATGTCTTGTGCCGCTTCTCCCGCATCTGTTGCTTGACGAACCCATAGGGCTGGTCGGTGCACTGTCTGAGCTGAACGGCCATGCGTCTGGCCGTATCCTTGAAATCCATCCCCGGGAGCCAGGCTGGCAGATACCTCACTTTTGCCAGTCAGTCAGTCAGTCAGTCAGTCAGTCAGTCAGTCAGACAGACAGCGTACATGTCCATCTCGACAGACATAAGATACGTACGGAACGGAAGGATGTCGACGGGCCATTTCCCAGGCACCGTGGCCTCGGCGAACTGGACCATGGTCTTGCCGGCGAGATCGACAAAGGGATCGTTGCCGTGGGGTACGGTGGTGTAGCCGTAGGTGATTTTGAGAATGACGCTGCCGGCCTCTTTGCGGATGTGATCAAACAGTTTTTCCGGCGAGTCCAGCATGTTGAGCAGGAAATGGACCGTTTCGGCCTCTTGGACTTGATTGAACATGGAGACCGAGGTGTTGGTGCTGGCAATCTTGGTGATGTTTTTGCGTTGAATCTTCCATTGGTCCGCATACGGGGACATGGCGGTGGCATGGCGCCATCCAACCCTGGGCGGGAAGTTAGTATTCCCCATCTCGTGTGCCTAGGCTATGCCGTGATGGATTCCGGATTCGACGCACATTTGACCGCTGAATATCTGGCCCGGTCGCGAGGAGTGAACTGCGGAGCGGTCCCTCAGGAGCTCGAAGGCAATGGCAGGGTCATTGATGATGACGAAGGTCTGGCCCAGCACCGTGACGGAGCTAATGGGGCCATACAGCTCCTTGTGTTGCAGCCAGTGATGGCACTCGAGCATGCCAGGCTTGGGCATGTCATTCACATTGCCAGGTAGAAAAATGCCCTTGGGACCCGGCGGCAAGGGCCCGGTTTTCTTCGACTGAAGGTACCGGTTAATCGCGTATAAGACGCCGATGGCGATGGAAATGGTGATGGCCGTTGATGATAGGTAAGCCATGGTGGGGCCAAGAAACGAGTAGGAGGCGAAAAATAGAAGCTTTCGGGACTGGTGACGAGTGTTTGAAGAATGCGCTGCTTGACACCCTTTGGAATTCCCCAGTGTCAAGGGGTGTCACATTGCCTTATCGTGTCTGCAGCTACGGCTTACTTGGGAATTCCGAACCGTTTGCTGATCGTCATCGACGGGGCTCATCCGACCATGTTCCGTCTGTCTTGACGAGATGCAGGCCAGCTCCAGGGTAACGAATCAACATCTGGGGGCCCCAGACGTTCAGTCTCGGTTAGCTTGCTAGACTGTGGAACTACTCCACATAAAATGTGGAAGATACGTTTCAGGACATATGAGGAGATGAAGGATGTCCTGGAGTAGTTGACGGCAGCAGAGTAGTGCATGAATCACCCATTCCTTAACAGACCCCTGTGGGTGGGGGTAACCGTATTAGGTAAACAAATGGCGCGCTCGTATCCGCCCTGATGGTTCTGCCGGCGTCTAAGTGACAGCGCTTACAGCGAGCCGAAGCATGGATGAGGCGGGACAGTAAGAAAAAAGCAACAAATCAGTACAGAACGGGGCCATGATGGGTGACGGGTGATGGGCGATGGGCGATGGAGGTTGTTCGGGTGGCAGCAGCAGATGTAGATGGTGGATTTTGAAACATGTACAATAACAACATGTCGGGGTGGGATCCTCTCCGATTGGTCAGCCCTACGCACTCGTTGTTTACATGCATGGTACAACAACAGCATCGTCGCCGCATAGCAAATGACAATACACGCGCATGCCATGGAAAACGTAGACGTCTCGCCGCAGTTCAAGTCGACATCCCTCTCTGTGCCCTCGCCAACCGCCTCGCACGTCGCCCACCTCACCGGCGCCCGCCTGCAAGTCCGCAGCCTCTCCACGTGCGAGCTGGTTCGCAACATCACCCTCCCTTCCCACCACGACGTCCGGAACTCGCGCATCGCATGGTCCCCCCCCTCGTCCGCCCACGCCTCACCCGCGTCCACACCACCGCACCGCCCGCTCCCACCACGCTCCCACCGCTTCCTCGTTGCCGATGCGGATACGACGCGCGTCTACGACCTGCGCGACGACAAATGGAATGCGCTGATAAGCAACGGGTCCGGTGGCATGGGCAAGAACGTGCATGTCGACTTTGGGGTCGACGACGACGAGGTCCTGGTGTGGAGTGGGTTCGGCAGCCGGGTCGTGGTGTGGTGCCTGCGGACGGGGCGGACCGTCGAGGTCAGGGATCCGAAGTTCGACGGGAAAGGAGGGAGGGGGTGGGGCTACAGGCCCATCCAGGAGGAAGGCGGGGAGGCGACGGGCAGAAGGCGAAAGGGGAGGAGCGTCATGGCGGTCCTGTGCCGGACGTCTGGACAAGACGTCCTCATGCTGTTGGCCCCGAGGACGTATTCCGTGCTGAAGAGGGTCGAGTTGCCTACCGTCGATGCGCAGGGGCTCAAGTGGAGCCGCGATGGGCGGTGGATTGCTGTATGGGATTCCGCAGCCCACGGGTACGGCCTGTGCATATACACTGCCGACGGCCATCTCTACCGAACCATCGCCCGCGAGCCTTCTGGCGAACTCGGCGAATGGGGCGTCGAAGGCTTGGGTATAAAGACCGTGGAATGGATTCCCGGCAACAGGTGGTTGGCCGTCGGAGGCTGGCATCGGCGCGTCCGCATACTTTCCACCCCTACATTCGCTCCAGCCGTGTCCCTCGACCATACAGCCACCATATGCATTCCAAGCGCCCCCGTATACACAGAACACCTCGACTCCATGGGAAATCGCTCATACGTGTTGACCCAACAGCCCACCACACCGCCCAAAGCCGTGCTGGAGAAAAACGAGGCCGGGCTGATGAGCCAAGGCATCGGCATCATGGCATTCAACAAAGATGGAACTTTGTGCGCGACGAGAAATGATTCGACGCCAACCACGGTGTGGGTGTGGGACCTGAGGAGTCTGAAACCGAGGACAATTCTGATCCAACATGCACCGGTGAAGAGCTTGGTTTGGCATCCTACCGCCCCCTCTCACCTCTTGATTCAGACGGCACACGACTCGCCAACCCTGTACATCCACACGGCTCCTCCACATCCCCGCCCACGCTCAGCTTCGACGTCGACATCTTCTTCCACTGCCACGAAACACCCGTCGGCCGCCATTCCAAATCCACGTCCAAGTCCGCCGTCGATCCTCGACCTCTCGGGTAGTATCAAGAAACTGGCTGGTTCGCTGCCTGCGAAATGGACGGCCCGGTGGCTCTCCACATCCGAGGACAAGAAACCTGCCCTCGTTTTCGGCCATCAGCAGGGTTATGCTGTGGTTTGGCCCGAGGGGAAGGATCAGATATTGAGGTTCGAAGATCCGGAGGGGGAGGAAAGCGATGATAGTTTGTACGATATTCTGACGGGACGGACGCCGGTGCCGCCGTTGCATGGGAGCAGAGGGTGCGAATTTGGGGATGGCGAGGTGGGGGTCGATGAAGACGAGGCAACGCTGGGGTATGAGGAGAGTACGGGGAGCATGACGGGCGGGTTGGAAGACACTTTTAGGGAACGAAGGGGAGGGGGTTTCTTGGAAGGAGAGAGGGGGAAGAGCATATTTGATGAGAGTGGCCTGGACGAGATGTTCTGATGCTTTGTATGCATTTATAGATGGTACGGGAGGGGTTGGGTGCGTGGATTTGTGTTTCGGGTTGCTGATACCCTTTTTGCTTGTTCTGCCACTACATGGCAATGTTATGACAAGACGGCATTCTTAATACTACAGACTCATACACAATCCCACAGGCAAGCAATCAACGTACCGACTTGTGAAAAAGGACAGAGAACGCGAAGGTTTTTGGAATTCCAACCAAGAAACTTGAAATTCGAGCTGGACATCACATGACCGAGTTTCACACCACGGTCAAATACCAACGCGGCGAATTGGTCAATGCTCACCTGGACCATCACGCCCACGGGCATATAGCTCTCCGCTTGCGCTTCTACCTTGGTCTCCTCTTTTTTACACACACCGCCGCAACACCCTCATTGTGCAACTGACCTACGGCTTCCAACATCAATAATATTTTACAACCATTTCAACGTGAACATCCAGGTAAGTCGTATCTATCTCCAGTACCTGAAATTCACAAGTTAAAGGAGATACAGTATGTCTCGCAAGGGTGTCAAGTCTCACGCCTTCAACACCAAAAAGGGTAGCAAGGCAAAGAAGAGCATCGCGCAGAAGGGTCAGAAGGCTACCATCGCACCCAATGTGGCTGGATCAACGTCCTACAACTTCTCTGCTTCCGAACTCACCAACACTATCGTCGACGTCTTCGGCTCTGTGCTGCCTGCCACCACTTCCGAGTCGTCGCACGAATCTGTTTCCTCGGCCGCATCGTTCTGCAACTCCTTCGAGGAGGACAACACTGAACCCGACACTGTCGATGGAGTCGCCAACATGCCAGCTGAGAATGGGACTGATAGCAAGATTGACCATGCAATCGACATGGAACCTTGTATGAGCATGAGCGTTCCGCCCTTTCGCCGCGCCGATACTGATCGTCATGCCACATCGGTCGACGTTCTCAACACTGAGCCGGGCTTGATCTTCTCCTTCTTCCATCGGGCCGAGTCCAACGTCGTTCACAAGAATATCATCGATGTTTTCGACATTGAGCAAGACTGCATCATGGCATTCTTCGAACAAGCTGAGATGCTTCCTTCCGATAAGACTGCCGGAGACTTTGGCGCTCCGTCTGAGATTTTCAATACAAAGGTAGGAGCATCAACGAGGGCCAACTCGTCTACCAACAATAGCCAGACCGAGCCCACTGCATTCGGCCCCCCTGGTACCGCTATCAGCAAGTTGGGCCCGAGCAAGATGTTCGACTCCCTATTCTCCCTTAGCGATGCGCAGAGCCGTGGCAACGGTAGCGGTAGTAGCCGTGGTGATACATCGCCGACCCTGACGGCATCCGACACTGGCCGTTCATCATCGCGAACTTCGTCGTCTTCTCGCCCTACGATGGCGCCGCTACAAGCCATGACCCTCATGAACCAGATGTCAGCCACTTTCCTCGGCCAGACCGTCTTCACCCAGTTCTTGAAGCATGTCCAGCGCACCTCCGACCCCACCCACGACGAGTTCAACGTGGCCGACATCGGTAGC
Source organism: Corynespora olivacea (assembly GCA_019202945.1). NCBI lineage: Eukaryota > Fungi > Ascomycota > Dothideomycetes > Pleosporales > Corynesporascaceae > Corynespora > Corynespora olivacea. Next base: position 27,374 of record JAGQEM010000169.1, read on the forward strand.
GCTTTCATCGCTTGCGTCGCGCTTGAGCACGACAAGCTGGGCGATTCAAAGCTGGGTCGTGGTCGCATCACCGAGGGTATGCGACTCTCCTGGCGCGACCCTGCGCTGCGTGCTCGTGCTCAGTTGGGAGACATCTCTTTGGCTGTGTTCCTGGAGAGGTTGAACATCGCTGAAGTTTACACCGTGTCCGACACGGAGCTTTGGGAGGCGTGGAAGCAGATGGCTGCTTGAACAATGGGGGGGGGGGATCAAAGCAATATTGGGAGTGAACTGGAGTAAGTCGAACTGCCTATAAATTCACTACTTCTGAAGACCAGCATGAGCAGATGACTGGCTTCCTCTTTGGACGGCAATCCGGCATCATCAAATCTTTTTTTGATTATTGGTCGGTACATGGCTTCTTCGTATGGTGAACCTCGTATGGTTTACAGATGCGTTGCTTTATTTTTGTCTGGTTATCTAATTGGATGATAATACACTGAAATCTCACCCAAGATTCCTGATCAAAATGATTGCCTGCGCTTCGTTCACACAGCCATGTACGCCAATATGAAGTCGACGTGCAACAACTCCTTCTGTGCAACTTCAGGCATGTACTCAAATCCTTTCCGATATCTCCGAGGAGATGACACCCATTCTATAAATACGACTGGGGCGGCCAAGGACTCGAATTCACAGACGTCACGAAGCTACCCGGGCTTCACGGAACAAGTTTGAGGTTGCTGTAGACGGTGGTCACGTCACGATCACATGATTTGACTAGTCTCTTTTTGCCATAGCGTCTCGGTAGTAACCTCGCCCTCATACTCGGTAGCTCTAATTCTGCACTTGTGTTACATACCTGTTTTTCCCTCGTTTTCGCGCCCTTTTGAGCCTCCGGCTATTGTATTTCCGTCATGTACATGCCGCCGTCTGACCATCGCTGGCGATGATTTATGCTGTACAACGATATCTGGATCTATATAGTTCAGGAAGAGAACGGGAGGAATACTGGCCCGCGTCAAAACAATGGATTTAGGCTCTCAGTCCAGCCACCAAGTTGCATGCATACTTTTGAGATGCAGGACTCTTTCGCCATGGATCCCACTAATGCAACGAAGGGACAATTCGCCCTCCTGAGCACATAGACGATGTGCTTGTCCTGAATAACGGCGAGAAAGTGTCGCCGTATACACTACAAAGTATTCTCGCCCACCGAGACGATGTAAGAGCCGCGTAAGAGCCGTAGTCGTCTTTGGCAGCGGCCAGTCGAAACTTGGGGTACTTCTAGAACCAACACGGTCGTTGGCATCTCCCGGGCCGCTGGAAAACTTCGAGGACGCAGTGCTCTGTTACTAAGTTCCACCGAAAAATTCGAGTCTGCAAATGGATGTGGGAAGGCTTTTACTTGGATCCTTTTTTGGAATCTGTATAGTACTATTGATCTGAGTAGATACGATGTATTGATCTATAAAAACATATCTATCAAATGGCACCATATAAAGTGCTGTAGATACTGATCACATGATCTCATCACGTGATCCCGCTATCCTCATTGGGATAGCGCCTTGGCAGCCGCCTCGTACTTATCCTCGAGGAGGCCTCCATTACTCTTAGCCTCCTCAGCGTCTAATTCCACTTTGTGTTTCTACACCTTTTCTCTGTTTTCTCTTGGTTGTTTGTTCTCGTGCTTTCATAGCCTCACAGTCTATTGCATAAAGTCCTTCCACAGCTCTAACCCCTCTAGCTCATCTAAACTTTCAACGAGTGGTGACAAAGCGTCCCAAAAACAACATCTAATGCGCCAGTTCGCTCATTGAATCTAATGCTATCTAATTAATCTCAGGTCTACCTCCCGGGTTAGCCGGCATTGCATCGGCGAGCACCACGAATCCACCCATTGGATTGTACACTTGGTCACCGTCGGTATCCCAATCAGGCGAGTTCTCGTTTAATGGTCTGCTGGGTTGCGCCTGGCTTGGCGAGAGCTCAATGACCTCCTTACCCTTGAGTACAGTGACGTTAATCAATCTTTTGGCGTAGACTTGGCAGTTCCAGGTCAGGATGTTGTACGGCTTTGCGGACAAGAAGACCTCCTCGCCTAGAGTGATGAAACATGAGCAACGAGAGCGTAAGTAGGGACCAAGGAATAACAGAACTTACCCTTTTGAATAAAATGCTCGGGGTCTGCAAATTCAAGACCTGCGTTGCCGACCAGGCTGTACTTGCCCTTGAGCTTTGAGCACTCTACTCTCCTATAATCACCCGTTCCACACATGGCCCCATTCCTGCCCCCGCAGAAAAACTTGGCGTTTGGATGCCTAATGTATTCTTTCTGTCCGTCGACCACTTGCTGAGGCAACCCCAGCTGCTGAACGGTTGCTTCCATGCCAAGCTGACCGTTCACCGTCATGACTTTACCCACAACGACGACATGATGCTTTTGGCCCAAGGTTGGTCCTTGCTTTAGGAGAAAAAGATACAGGTTGTTGGCTTTCAGAGTTTGCTTCTTCTTCGCCGCGGCGGCCTGCGCGAGCTTGTAGTTCTCGACCATGATCTTGTTGTTGTCTTCATCGGGACGGCAGGGGTCCTGGTCAGTTCGAGCGTCCAGCTTCTTGCCGTCTTTGCCCGTCGCTTTGGGGGTGTAGCTGCACGCTGAGGCGGAGGAAGAGCTCGAGCTCTTTGAGGCCGAAGTGGTAGTAGCCGAGGAGGCTGAGCTCTTGGTGACAGAGCCAGTAGGAGTACCTGAAGAGACTGAGCTCTTTGTAGCAGAACCAGCAGAAGCCTTTGAAGAGGCCGAGCTCTTCGCGGCCGAGCTCTTCGTGGCTGAAATAGCGGAAGAAGTCTTTGAGGGGGCTGGTGTACTCACGGCCGAACTACTAGCAGAAGTCTTGGAATTCTTCGCGGTCGAACTAACAACAGCCTTCGAGCTCTTCGTAGTCGGAGAAGCAGGGACCTTTATAGTCGGAGCAGCAGGGACCTTTATAGTCGGAGCAGCAGGGACTTTGTAGTCGGAGCAGCAGGAGCCTTTGTAGAAGCGGGTTTCGGATCATTCGTCTTCTTCTTGGGTTCCCTCTTCACTATCTCATTACGCTTTCCAGCCTCGAGACCTCCCAGTTCGAGGCCCTCAGCACCATGGACAGCCCTGTTTTCGAATTGTTGCACACCCAGGTGACTGTCTAATGGTTAGATGATATGATTCAATGATTCCTGGGTGATAACGTCTCACTGAGCTTGTGGCAACGCAAGAGCATCGCTCAAGCTGAAGAGCGTGCCCACCAGGAGAACTGCGAGAGTCCCGACCTTCATTGTAACGGCAGCGGTAGTTGATAAGCGTCAGATGGGTTCAGTGAGGGTTTTTGGATGTGCCGAAGTATAGAGGCAAAGCGCGCGACAAGTAAAGCACGACGGATCAAACGAATTGATGGTTCAATGCAGGACTAGTGAATAAATGACTATGATCGAACGCAATAGAAAAAATGAATGACTATGAAATGAAGGGATGCCTCACGATGATTTTCTTCTCTTAGAGAAGAGAATCCATGGCCTTTTAAACCTTGTATTACCCCCTAAAAGTACTTGCATGCATTTGTACCTACATCGGAAGTCGGGAAGTTCGCCCACGTATGATATTGCCCGAGTCTCAACTGAACATTCCGCACGAGAAACAGACACTTCTAGTTCAGCTGAGGGCTTATGAGCTGCAAGGGAATGTCTACATCATAACCTTTGGGGTAACCACAGGGGCCAAATTACAGCACGTGACTGGCGGACTCGACAGAGCTGAGCTTATCGCGCGAGAATCTTGCACCAAACGACCCTGATCTTATATTGCGTCAACGTGTTACAATCTACGGAGTATGTATACTCAGCCCCATCTGTGCCGTAGCGGAAATTGATACAAGACATACTCGGAAGCTTCACTCTTTGTGTTCTGGACTACACACTAGTTCAATTACAGACTAGTCGCTGACTATATCTCTTGCCCAGGTGGCAGACCTGCGCTCTGCACCTTACAAATACACCGACTACACCATTCACCTTTGACTCTCCGCGTGAGATCGCCTGTCAACGTGATAACCTGTGTAATACTACAATAACTCAATACCAAGACGAAAACGACATCATCCCCATTGCTTCGACATCTGGTCGGCTCATCAGTGTATTTATTTTCAAACCTCCTTCACTATGCACCGCCTAGCTGCCCGTCTGGGTATCTCTCGCGCCCCAAAATCGTCTTTTAGCCAGTGGTTTCAGACAGCAACATCAGGTAATGATAGTTTACCACTGCCAAAACGCTTCTGATCTGACCATAACACCTAGATGATATTCGCGGTTTGTTCACCACCCTTATGGAATCCGGCGCCCCCGACGGCCAATCATCCGCTTATTCGCCTGAAAAGCTCGAATTCCTCGACTCCTTACTATCCTCCTTTCCCGCCTCCGAAACAGGCGAACTCCCTATCGAACAAGTCCATGCCCATCTCCTGAAATCCCACCCCCTCCTCCATCCCCCCACTATCCAGTCCGCACTCCCTACCCTAGACCTCCTCATCTACGCCCATGCCAGCTTTCCCTTCCCCACCGCTGTCCCCCTAACCAAGCCCTCTTTGCTTCGCGCCTTCGCCCTCCTGACATCTTCTACGAACGCAATGTTCGCGCAATCGGCAAGTCTATCTGGCGCACCCGCAATCCGGGCCCGCAGCGTCACCGCGAAAATGGAATTCCTCTTCTCGGTGCTCGCGCGGCCGGATATGCGCACGGGAGTCCCGACTAAAAACGACGTACTGGATGTGCTGTGTCGAGTGCCGTATCCGTTCCCTAAGGACCCGAGTGTGTTACCGAGGGTGAATGTTAGTAGCTTGGAGCCCATGGTAGACCGACTTTTTGCGTCTTCTACTGAGCTACCTTCGCGGGAGGATCTGAGAGTTGAAGTCGCGACGTTGCGGCCGCTGGCTGATCTTTGCAATGCGATGAGAAAGGACCGTGGTGTTGCAGCGGAGAGCATACTAGAAGGCAAAGACACTCTGACTCAACAGGAGTGGATACAGTGGGCGCAAGCAGTGAGTAAATTCAAATCTATCTGTGCGTGATCACGACCTAATACTGGATACCAGATTTCCTTACCCCGATGTTTAGATGGCCTGTTTTGCGTGTTCTTCTTTCCCATTCCAGATTTGAAGACAGCGAATTAGACTAACAATATGGCATTTTGGCGAGGGATTACTATGGGTTGTATAGGTGTGGGAGTACAAAAACCGATGGCTACACCTCCTAGATAGCTCTTTAGCAGATTCCATATACATGAGTTTTACCCACTATCTCTGCTCTGTTCTCAATGTCATAGAATATGGGTGCTGAAATGATCAATAAACATTGATCCATGAGCCTCGATGTCAAATTTAGAACAAATGACTTGGCCCCCACCCACGTCACCGTTTCAACTGGCTACCTTTCGTCACTGCAACTTGCACAACTTGGAGTCACACTACACATTCAAGAATCTATCTCATAAACCGTTCGATTGCACCAAGCTCTCGGGAAATGTCTCGCAAGGACAAGTCCCACCACATTTTCAATACCCGCAAAGGTAAGAAGACTACATCGAAGATCAGCTCATCACTCCAACGCTCTCGACACCAGTCTCACTTCCACAGGTGGCACTACCTCTGCCTCTGGATGATTGGAGCCCATCGCTACCGCTACATCTGGAGAGATTCAATGCAGCATCCCCCCAGCCCCCAGCTCGGAATATTGACCGTCCTTCCGACATGGCTGTGTGCATCGTACATCTGAGGTCGATCAATAGAAAATTACATCTGCATGCTGAAAGCGATACCCAACTGAGTGACTGCTATACCATGCTCGCCGCGGGATACAAAAAGACATCATCATACAAGGGGCATAAACTACAGCACTATATTACAGGAGGAAACCCCACAACGACCCACAGTACCAAGAGCACAAGGCTGGAGACGCCTGTGATGTCGAGAAGGGAGGAAAGTGTAACATGCGGGTTTCCGACACATTCTTATACTCATACACCACCTTGTCCTCACGCCTCCAGCCCCTCACATCTTTCCCAGTCCTTTCCTTGCGTCCATGCCCCAAGCGACCATGCCCCAAAACCCCCTGACCACATTGTCCTCCCCCTCATGGCCCCGCAAACTCATATGTCCCAAGTCTCCCTGCCACCGTCTCATCTCCTCATACACGCCGACCAGCACATCCTTGAACCGATCCCCCGGTTTGCCCTCCCATTCTCCGCCAACGCGCCGACAGCACCTCTCGACCACCAAACTCGTGACCTCGTGCTTCCTCCTCGGCCACTGTTTTGGCTGCTCCAGGTGCACGAGCGTCTGCGACATGATGACGGTGTAGAGGTGAAGGAGAGGGAAGTATCGTGGGTTTGTGAGTTGGGCGGCTTCCTGGACGTGCTGCCAGCTTATGTTGGGGCATGTCAGGGGAAGACAGGCGTTGGCGCGCCAGAACAGCGTGGAAATGCGCTCGAGGCTGATCAGCCATCTGGGGATCACACTGGAGGGCTGCGACATGAGGCGTACGAGGCGGATGAGGGGGGTTGCGAGGCTGCCTTGTGCGTGGTTGGGCTGGCCGAGAGAGTTCCAGGAGGCGGATACCAGGCTATAACAGTCTTGGAAGGTGCCGTCTCGTCCAGCCGACATCTCCATGAGAGCGGGGAAGACGGCACCTTGGAGGATTTCGGCTACGGTGAAGTTGCTGGACGTGTGGGTTTTGCAGAGCCTGGATACACCGACCCAGAGGTGTTGGATGAAGCTGTGGAGGCGTGCAGGAGGCTGATCGCACAGCGCGCGCCATACTGAAGTATCGTCGAAGGCTGGAGGGCTGCGCACTTGCGCGATGATGGCATGTCTGCAAAAGGGACAGCTATTCGTGTTGCCGCGACCGTTGAGGAGCCATTTTTTTATGCATTCGTGGCCGATTATGTGACCACACCGAAGGGCGACGGGTTGATGGGTTTCGTTGAAGGATTCTGTGCAGATGACACAACTCTCTGTTGGTTTGAGTTCATTGTGTAGGATGGCTTCCATGGTGTTTATGGCCCAGGTTGCGAGGTTGCTGTCTACAGGTTGCGAGGTTGTTTCCGGGTTGTGATGGAGTGAGGGCGAATTTGGTTTCTTGGAGCCGGTGATCAAGTCTTGAAGGGAAGCATTATGTGAAGAGTGAAAACCAGAGATACGTTTGTGAATGCGTGACGAGAGAAGTTTTTACAGACGTTTGTTAGATAGTGGGGACAACGCAGCGGTTGCATACGTTCGCAGTTTCACGGTATAATTACTCACCGAACACCACCTTTTGATTTTTATGGTACCCTTCATTTCAGGTGTTTTTTTCCTAATGGGAAGTTGATTGATCTGACCCTCCCTTTTTGTAAATACACCCTTCTATCCACACTCTGCCCCCACGCTATCACGTAGAAGGGGAGATGGTAGATGGGGTAGTTACCTTGAACTATCTACTACTACCAGCAGGTAGAATACTATACAAGTACCTCGTACCTATAGATACGGGTGTTCAACGGCCATTTGGGTAAAACGAGAATGGTAGGTGAGGCGGAGAAGAAAGTACATGGGTCGCGTGACGTCTGGCTGTCAGATGACGCTAATCGATTATTGGTTAGCGCAAAGAAGGTTGGAAGGTTGGGCGTCGTCTTTCCGCTGATCACACCCTCCCTCACGAGAAGATGTTCATACCACGGAGACGAATTACAAATGCTTTGAAACACAGTCCCCAGAATACTTCCTTTTGGGTGTAGATCACGTCATGCCGATGCAGGTACCAATGAGCGGGGTTGCGTCAGCACATACTGATCGACTGTTTGCCTTCTTCTCCGAGACTACACACAACCTCCAAACCTACCCCAAACGATACCACCCAAAGCGATCCAATCCTTCATCGTACAACGCGTTCACCTAACCTATCCATCAACATGGCAGCAAAATCCTTCCGCCAACTCCTCGGTCTCCCACCCAGCACCGCCTCGCCCAGCGACTCCGCACTGATCATCATCGATGCGCAGAACGAATACGCATCGGGTGCACTGACTGTCACCAACGCCGAAGCAAGCGGGAGAGCCATCAAAGATCTGCTCGACAAATACCGCAAGGCAAACGGCAAAGTCATTCACGTGCTGCATAAAACGCCCGAAGGCGCGCCCGTTTTCACGCCCGGTACGGATCTTGCCGAGGAGTTCAAGGGATTGGAACCACAGGTAATCCCATCTGTGTTAGTGTAGTGATGAAACCTTCGTTGATGGGCTGATCATCCAGGCTGGCGAGACGACCATCTGGAAGCAGTTCCCTGGCTCTTTTGAGCAAACACCACTCCACGACACGCTCCAATTATGGAATACCAAAAAGGTTGTTCTCGTGGGATACATGGCACATGTATGTGTTTCCACGACCGCGCGTGAAGCGATGCAGAAGGGGTATGAAGTCGTGCTTGTGGAGGATGCGATTGGCGATCGAGATATTCCCGGCGTGAAGGGCGATGAAGTGACTAGGGTTGCACTCGCGGAACTGGCTGATGTTTTTGGAACTGTGGTCACGAGTGCGGATATCAAATGAGCAATAGCTTCGTACTTGTATGCTTAGGAATTATGTTTTCGAACTCATATCATTTACATGCACTGCCGCGTAGTCGGGTGTGCGTTCCTTGGATATTACCGTTGGCATTCAATGGGCAGCTATAGCTGAGCACACTAAAAAAAAACTCAGCCAACCAGGTCAGAATAAAACTTTTAACACAATTTGTTCAAAAAGCTGACCGGTAAATAGAGGCCCTACGAATCACAGGGACCCAAACAAGAGGTTCCTTCATTCAGTCAGAGAATTCCCCGATGCACAAACCCACCAAACAGTTCAGAGACGCCGCCGCTGATGTATAAAATCCGTGTAAAGATGAACGCCTCTTGCTGCCGTCCTCCTTGACCTTCTCCTATCGACCTGGAGGCACAGTGCTACTCGGCCGGTCCTGAATCCTCTTCTCATCCTTTTCATCGCTCCGCATGCGAGAAATGATTTGCGCCAACGTCTTGCGCCCCTTCCCGTCGTCCTCCAGTGCATGCACGAGATCCCTCAACTGTATGTTTTTGCCCGCCCTCGAGGTTTCGACGTCACCACCGTGGAACGTTCTCCTTTTGAACTTTGACGTTTCATCGACCTGTGCAGCGGCAGCAGGCGTAGCGGTCCCACTATTCGCTCCAATGGTGGTGTTGAGCCTGGCGGGCGTGGACGCGCCAGAACCCGAGCCACCCGTCATCCAAGCGTACTTCTTCTTCTTTCCAAAGGCCAGGGCGGCCGTTTCATTGGCTTTGGTGTGGAGAACGTCGTCGGTCTGGCTCATCTTCTTCTCACGGTCGCGCTCCTTCTTGCTCATCTTCTCCGGCATGAGCACCGTGGCGACGACGGGCGTGTCCGCCGGAGTGGCCGAGTTGCCCAATAGACGCTTCTGGCGCTTTGCGATGCGCAACCTTTCGAAGCGCTCATCCTCTTCCATTTGGCGCTTGAGACCTGCCGTGATTGGATTTGTTTTGACCTGGATAGTTGGCCGGGGTGAAGGAGGCGCTTCCGAAGGGGGAGTGGGAAGACGTGGATTTGGCAGGTCTGCTTGGTCAGCATCCATCGTCAAGCTGATTGCATGGCATGTATACTCACGCTTCGAGGCAGTCGTCGTCGTGGGACTGACTGCGCTGTCTGGTGCTGCCTCCCACGCGGTCTTGGAAAGATTGACAGGGGTCACCGTCTTCTCGGCCGTCGCGCCATCTGCAACGGCGATGTCCGCGAGGCTCGGGGGCACAATACCGTTGGAGGTGTTCTGACGGCCCTGGGAAAGGGCAAATGCATCCTCGATTATCGTGCGTATGCGGTCCTCGGCGGCCAGGCTCACCAGCGAGAGCAGCTCCACAAACGGAGCGCCATTGTTGAGGATGCTGTTGGCTTCCAGGCCTACGATGGATTCGCCATTAGAGCCCGCTACGGACGTGCGTGTGACTTCACGAGGGGTGTCCGGGATCTTGTCAAACAAACCTTCGAGGTTGAGCTGAACGCCCTGCTCATAGGCGCGTTTTGAAAAGCGGGTCCGCAGCCCGTTGGCCAGCAGAAACGGGTCGTTGAGCGGCTGCTCTGCTGCCTGGTTGAGGGTGCGAGCGGCCTGCTCATGCCTACGTATAAACTCCTGCTGCTGCTGCTCCTCGGTCATGGGCTGGCTCAGAGGACCACTGCCTTGAAAGGCGCCGGCGTGCTGGGGCCACTGGTTGAAGCTCCCGTGGGGCGACAGGGTGGAGGCCGAAGCTTGCGACGAATTGAACGAGGCTCCATGGCTGTTGCTACCGACGTTGTGGAACATGGCTTCCTCTTCGGCGCGCAGATCGATGCCCGACCCGGTCAGAACATCGCTGATGTTGTTCACGTCCATGTCCCGCGGGTTGGCCTTTTCCAATTCGGCATTTTCCTGCGTCTTGCTGTACGGCACCTTTGGCGGCGGCATCAACGAGCCCTGCGGCTGGGGTTGCGGGCGCTGGTCCATGCTGTGCGGGTATTGGTACGGCTGCGGTTGGTTGAAGGAGTGCATCGCGGCGGGCGACTCGGGGCGGGCCAGGTAGTTGTTCTGCGCCGACGCAGAGTAAGCCGAATAGGCTGGAGACGCCGGACCGGGCGAAAGACGTTGGCGCTTTGCGGGGGGGATGCCGGCCGCCGATGTGGGCGACATCTGTTGCGGCGACGGCTGGTACGACTGCGGGGAGTAGGGGCGTTGCTGGCCCTGCATGTGGGCGTGGTTTGTCTGCAGCGGCGGCATGCTGTGCGGGTTTTGGGAGTAATGGCTGTGGTTTTGGCGGTTGTACTGCGACATGGCGTCGTGGCGATGGCGGCAGTGGAGCAGCAGCAGCGGCGGCGGCGGCGGCGGCGGTGGTGAGTGGTGGTGGTGAGTGGTGGTGGGCGGCGAGCGCGTTTGCTCTCCCCCGAACTCTACCGGCTCCTCATCCAGCGTCGGTGGAAGGCGCGTCGGATGCTCTTGCGTGGGCGGGCGATGGACGGGCGGATGCGGGAGGCGCGACGTGCGGTCGGGCTGTTGTGCGGGCTGTTGGGGAAGGAGTGATGCGAGGTAGTTGCATGACGCCGCACAGACCCGGCTAAATCTCGGCAGGCGCGAACAACGGGAGCAACTGCCCAAGCTACTGTTGACAGTCCCTCTGCCGCCGCTCCGTCACCACCAGCTGTCGCGTCCCATCTGCCCCATCTGCCCCATCTGCCTGCCCGCTTGCTGTGTCGCCAACACGTAGACTCGGTGGTTGCGCGCTCTCACGCCACCAGGCCGTAGACACCGAGCCGTAGACCACGCATCCACCGCGAAGACGCAGCGATGGCAATGGCAACGGCGTCGGCGAAGCGGAAACACGACCCCGTAGACCCCTCGGACGAGCTCACGTTCCTCTGTCTGGGCGGCGGCAACGAAGTCGGGCGGTCGTGTCACATCATACAGTACAGAGGCAAGACGGTCATGGTGCGTTCACATGCTGATCCGGGTCCACAGGCCTGCAGCGCAATGCTAACGAGGAGCAGCTCGATGCCGGCATGCACCCCGCCTACGAGGGACTCTCCGCCATGCCCTTCTACGACGAGTTCGATCTCAGCACCGTCGACGTGCTTCTGATCTCCCAGTATGTATGGCCGACTTGGCTCCTGTCTTGTTCAATCTCGTGGGGGGTGGGAAGGCGCATCACGGGGGCCGATAGGGCGCATCACTTCGACGTTTGTACATCAGAAACAATGGAATATATTTGCCTCGTATCCCCTCGACCCCGATGATGTGCCACCTTGCGCCCCCTTTGTATATAGCACAGTCGATTCTGCGCCGTCTCTGCCACCTCACACGAGCTCGATTGCTGACGGCCGTAAGTTTCCACGTCGACCATGCCGCTTCACTCCCCTACGTCCTCGCCAAGACGAACTTCCAGGGCCGCGTCTTCATGACCCACCCGACCAAGGCCATCTACAAATGGCTGATCCAGGACTCGGTCCGCGTCGGCAACATTTCGAGCTCGTCGGAGACAAAGGTGCAGATGTACACCGAGCAGGACCACCTCAACACCTTTCCCATGATCGAGGCCATCGACTTCTACACCACCCATACCATCGCCGGCATACGGATAACTCCCTACCCCGCCGGCCATGTCCTCGGCGCCGCAATGTTCCAGATCGAGATCGCAGGCCTGAAGATCCTCTTCACCGGCGACTACTCGAGAGAGGACGACCGCCATCTGGTCTCGGCATCGGTGCCCAAGGACGTCAAAATCGACGTCCTGATCACGGAATCCACCTTCGGAATCTCGACCCACACGCCCCGCCTGGAACGGGAAAACCAACTCATGAAATCCATCACCAACGTCCTCAACCGTGGCGGTCGTGCACTCCTCCCTGTTTTCGCCCTGGGGCGGGCCCAAGAGCTGCTGCTCATCCTGGACGAGTACTGGGCCAAGCATCCCGAGTACCAGAAGATCCCCATCTACTACAACTCCAGTCTCGCCCGGAAATGCATGGTCGTCTATCAGACCTACGTGTCGGCCATGAACGACAACATCAAGCGCCTCTTTCGCGAGCGCATGGCCGAGGCAGAAGCGGCAGGCCATGTCGGAAAAGGAGGACCGTGGGATTTCCGCTTCGTGCGATCTCTCAAATCGCTCGAGCGCTTCGATGACATGGGCGGCTGTGTCATGCTGGCGTCTCCGGGTATGCTGCAGTCCGGCACCTCTCGCGAACTTCTGGAACGGTGGGCACCAGACCCACGAAACGGCGTCATCATCACCGGTTACTCTGTCGAAGGTACGATGGCGAAGCAGATTGTCCAGGAGCCAGAGCAAATTCCCGCCATCGCAACCCGAAACGCCAACACCGCGCGGCGACCCGGCCAGAAGGAAGGCGAGCAGATGATGATACCACGAAGATGCACAGTGCAAGAGTTCAGTTTCGCCGCCCACGTCGATGGAAAAGAGAACATGGAATTCGTGCAGGAAGTCAATGCACCGGTCGTCGTAAGTCTTGCCCTTTCTTTCGTTTCCTCTACGCCTGCGTGATTGGGTCGGGGGTCATGTCGTCCGTTTGCGCTGACCGCTCATACAACATCAGATCCTAGTTCACGGCGAAAAGGGCAACATGACACGGCTGAAATCCAAACTCCTCTCTTTCAACGCACACCGCAGCGTCCCCGTCAAGATCTTCTCCCCGGCAAACTGCGAGCCCCTCCTCATTCCCTTCAAAACGGACAAAATCGCAAAAGTCGTCGGAAAACTCGCCTCCATCCCACCGCCTTTACCCCGATCCAAAGGCGAAGGGGAAGGCGCCGACGAAGACGTCGATACCCGAGCCGAGGAACCAACGTTGCTCGAAGGTGTTTTGGTCCAAAACGACTTCAAGATCTCACTCATGGCCCCCGAGGACTTGAAGGAGTATGCGGGTCTGACGACTACGACGATTGTGTGTCGGCAGCATATTACGCTCAGTGCTGCGGGGGTTGATCTCATTCGCTGGGCGCTTGAGGGCACATTCGGTGCCATCAAAGAGCAAAAGATTACCGATGCGGCTATCGATGGCAAGGCGGTGAATGGAAACGGCCTGCATGAAGAGGGGGCAGACGAGGAAGTTAGCAGGAAGGGTGTGAAGTATACAGTCATGGACTGTGTCAGTGTGCTGTGTCAGCCGGGCGGCAAGGTGGAAGTCGAGTGGGAAGGCAATGTGGTCAACGACGGCATCGCGGATGCGGTGCTCGCCGTGCTCTTCACCGTTGAGAGCAGTCCGGCCGCTGTGAAACGTGAGTCATTCCTCCGTCCCCTTTCTTTTTTCTTCATCATCCCCCCCCCCCCAACCATCCCATTCGTGGTCCGACGCTTGAACACGAAACCAACCTCCGTCTACAGAATCTTCACGACACCATTCCCACTCCCACACTTCACCCAAGTCCGACGCCAACGACACGCTGACCCACCGCTTCAAAACCCCCCACCCGCATCGCACACCCGACCCATCCACCCGCCTGAGTCGTCTCTTCCTCTTCCTCGAAGCGCAGTTCGGCGAAGACGCAATCTCCCCGATCCAATACCCACGAACCTCTGCCTCTCTCCCCCCGCTCGCATCCGCCAAACCCCCTGCCTCCGCCGGCAAGTCCTCGCACGTCTTTTCCGTGGCCACCGCGCCGTTCGCCGACTCCCCCGACGAGCTGGAACTGAACGCACAGGACAGGGCGGAAATCAAGAGGTTGACGGCCATGGGCATCCCGGTCCCGGGCATCGAGATCAGGTTCGACAAGTATGCTGCCCGCATCTGGCTGGAGGACCTGGAGGTCGAGTGTGCGAGCAATCCTCTCAAGGCGAGGGTGAAGGCGATTGTGGATAGGGGTGTCGAGACGGTCAGCGGGCTGTGGGCCTGAGGTGGCCGGCCAGGGCACGAGGACGATGGATACGGAGGAGGGGTCGGTTCCAGATGCAGAGATGAAAGGGAGGGGGAGGGGGAGGGGGAGAGAAAGACATGGTCGTGGTGGGGCTTCAGGGTGCTGCTCATATGCAATCAACATGGTACTTTGGCGCTCTGGGATATCGGAGCGGTCTGTTTCTGTCTCATTCTTCAACGCGGGCATCACGTTAGGCCGATGGGGGATGGAGAGTCCAAAGACGGTCATCTGCCGAAAACATTTGTCATTTCAGGCTATGCTACATAGTGCCGTTGCCGTTGCCGTTTCCATCTCCCGATCCAGTCAGTCAGTGCCCCAAAACCACACATCGCAAAGAGATCATACTGCAAGGGATGCCTCGAGATCTAATCGTCAGAGACAAAGAGAGTCGTTCCACCAGAGGTGGCTTTTCATGGGAAAGAAACAGGACAAAGGGACAAGGATAGAGCAGTGGAGAAGAAACATCATGCATGCAGAGGAGGGGGGGGTCGAGGCAACGCAAAAGAGGGCAATATGGGAGTACACGACGGTCTGTTGGGTGGGGATGGGGATCGCTCAAAGAGGATTCTGGGGCCGCTGGTTCGGATTGATAGGCTCAGCCGTCATGTGCTGGTAGAGCATAACGTCAATACTGGGTAGATAGTCAGTAATGCATTCGGTGCAACATGTCTGGCCCGTCAGCACTTACATTTTCCCACTCTTGTACCCCATCTTCTTGAGGTGGCCGACCCGGTGGAAGCGAAATCCCTTGAAGAAATTGTTCATCCAGGAATAATCCGCGTTCTCTTCGTAAGGCACAGAAACATTGATCGTCTTGACAGTACGCCCAGCGTCCTGGCGGAGATATTCGCCACGGTTCACCCATTCGTAGCCACCTTTGAAGACGTAGCCGGTGCTTACCGTGCTCAGGAGACGGTCCATGAGGCACTTGGCGATTCCCTTTCTCAAGTAGTCTGGATGAGTGTAGAGCTCAAGCTCGAAGGTGTATCGATAGATACTGCCTTTGTCGCAATAGTCGTCAATGGATGCGAAACCAACAATGCGCTCCTTCACGAAGCCGTTGCCGCCAGCTCCCCTAGGCCCATTTTCCCTGGAGACGGCTACGACGTACGGGAGCTTTTCTTGAACGACAGAGTTGATGCGGGCGAGCATATGGTCTATGGTACGCGGGTTGAACTCGGGAACGCTGATGCCATCCTTGACGTAACGATTGTAGATTGTCTATGCAACGTTAGGGGTCAGTGCTCCGTATTGCTGGTCAAGAATATCTTGAACCACTCACCACGATTCCCTCTGCATCTGCCGGCCTCACCGGGCGAAGGTAGATATTCGTCGCAAGCATAAGTTGGGGAGGCGGCGGGTATGATTTGATTGGTGGAAGAGGGCAGTTCCTTCTCTTCTGCTGCTTCTGCACCCTCCTTGCTCTACCGGAGCGCAAGCGGTCCATTACCTCCGTTACCGACATGCGAACGTTGGGATGGCCATTTTCATCATCGCCAGGATCAAGCAGAACCTCGGGAGCAATAGGGTCGCGAAGGAAGCAATTGGCCTCGTCATCCTCGTAAAGATCCCAGTATGCTTCACGTTCGTTGAGGTCAATGTCACTAAGCGCCTCCGGGGCTCGCGAAGCATAGTCGCGCCAAAAGTGACGTGGAACATAGCCTTCAATTTTGGAAGGAATCCAACTGCGCGGAGCAATTTCCATCGTCATGTAGATAGCCTTCTCTTTCTTCAGGGTCTGATAGCGACTCAGCTCCTCGGCGATGATGCTGGCATTGTTCTTGTCGCGCTTGTCGGTGTCCGCGGTGTCGTAGTCGGTCTTGATGGTGACGACGTCCGTGATGATTTTATCATCAATAGCGATGCTCGCGAACTTGTTCATCTCCAGAAAGTTCGAGATTTCGTTGCAACCGGACAAATCGTGACCGTTTATCCACTTCTCGATGGCATCGCCGAAGTGACGGTCGGCGAAAGGATTGCGCGCTGTCCAGTCAACGGGTGGTGGCATCCAGTCGCCCTTCCAGTCGAGAAGCTTCTTGACATCTGGTGGTTGTCAGATCATATGGCAAGTGACGACTCCAAGCTGAATGAGACATACCATAGAAGGGATCGCCGCCACTATCCGATTTGAAGTCGTCCCAACCATTGTCGTGGCCAATACCGCAACCCCCATTATCCGCATCGTTCGGCAGAGGCTTCATGTCCTTGTGCTTGGGCCAGCACGAGGTCTTTTTTGGCCGATGAGGGTTGTTGTTCCACGTGGGCATCTTGGCATTGATAACCTGCGGCTTCGGCGTGTCCCAGTTAGCGGCGAAGTCATCGCCCACGGCCTCCTTTGCGAGCAATGCCTTTTTGACGGGGGTGGAAGTGGCGGGAGGTGTCGGTAGTGGAGCCGGTCGAGTATCGGGTGCAATGCTACGGACGTCAGTTTAGATTCGAGAAAGCCCTGCCAAAGGTTTGACCCGTGGTTGTACTCGAGGAAGGCATTGTCACTTACGACTTGCAGCCCGCCGATGTTGCTGCAGGCGATGACTCGGGTTTCTTAGCATTCTTGTTCCGCAGATGAGGCGGGATGTACGCATCCGCTGAGACGGGGACCGGCATCTTGGGGGTTGGCGTAGGCATCGGAGTCTGCGGCGTGCGCTGGTTTTGGTAGCGGTGGTGATTGTTGGTATGACGTGAGTCTCCAGAAGGCGCGGAGGGATATGATGCAGGCACGGTTGCACGCGAGAGTTGCTGGTGCATCCTGTTCAGCGAGGTTTGGTGTAGAAGAAAGGAAGGAAGGAAGGAAGGAAGGAGGGAGGGAGGGAAGGAGAGAGGAAGAGAGGCAGGGAGGCAGGGGCAGAGGGAAGAAAGGAAAGAGTGGGAGGTGACGGAGGGATCGCAAACGAATAAGACGGCTGCCTGAAGAGAGAGTTTCCCACTTACGTTCCTATTGTGTCTATTGCTCTGGAAATCCTGCAGCTGTTGCCATGTCTGTGGCTCTTGCGCTGAAGTACCCCATTCCGTTTGTCCGTTGCTGTCTTGGGGCAGGGTATTCTGCATGGAATCGCGAGAGCAGAGCGCGTAATGTGCCATGCTCCTTCCGCTGCTCCCGAGTTGACGGGGCGGCTGAGGTTCGAGGTTAGAAGTTCGAGGTTAGAGGTTCGAGGTGTGAGGTGCAAGGTGAGGTGTGAGGTGGGGTGTGAGGTGAGGTGTGGAGAGGGAAGGGAGGAGAGAGCGGAAGAGTATATATAGACGTTGGCCGGGGCTGGCCTGGAAAAGTGGAGTGAAGGTGAAAGTGAAAATGAAAGGGAAAGTGAGAGCGAGAGCAGAAGCGTGTTACGGGGGCCTTGGACCTCTCACTTACCACCGCTTGCCCGCCTCTTGACTTCTCTCTTTGGATGGACCACGAGCACGGCGATACTGGCGTTTGACTGCACGCGGAAGGTTTAGCCGAGCGCTTGACGAGCCCACTTCGATTGCCATCGACGACGTCTGCCTGGCTCTTACGAAACCGACGACCACATCGACAAAATGCTGTCCATACTGAGGAAAGCGCGGCTCAAGGACAAGGAAATGCGGATATTGATGCTGTGAGTGCCTGACGTCTGGGAGCGAGGGTGGAGAGTGGAGTGTGAAGCTGAATGACTGGAAGGGGACTGGACAATGCGGGAAAGACCACCATTGTCAAGAAAATCATGAACGAAGATGTGAACAGCGTCAGCCCGACCCTAGGCTTCATCATCAAGACCATCGACTACGAAGGGTAAGACCAGAGGATTGCGACTCGAACGTTGCTGACCAACTGGAAGATACAAGCTGAATATATGTACTGCACCTTCTTCATCCAGGCTACCAAAGGCCGACGACTGACTGTGCAGGGGATGTCGGTGGGCAGAAGACACTGCGCACATACTGGAAGAACTACTTTGAAAAGACGGACACGCTGATCTGGGTCGTCGACGCCACGGACCGTGAGCGCATCGATGACTGTCGCCACGAGCTCGAGGGGCTGCTGCTGGAAGAGGCATGTACCGCGATCCATCGAGACTGCATGGCTAACGGGGGGTAGCGTCTCATGGGAGCGAGCCTGCTGGTGTTCAAGAACAAGAGCGATGTGCCTGGGGCGATGAGCGAGGACGAGGTCCGACTGGTATGTGGCGCAAGGCTGAGCGGCCGGTTGGTTGTCAGGCCAATAACGCGGAACAGGGCCTGCGACTGGACGAGATCAAGACGCACAGGTGGACCATCATGGCCTGCAGCGCGATGACGGGCATGAGGCTGCAAGAGGGGCTACAGTGGGTGGTGCACGATGCGAAGAGCCGGCTGTTTTTGTATTGAACTCGGACAGGCCCTGACCATGTGATGTGTTTGTGCAGACTGTCGTAGTGCCGATGGAGGTCGAAGGTCGGCAAGGGGCAGCCAGTTGCGCACACTCTGCAAAGGGCCAAGCGCGAGGGTGGAGTCGTCGTCGTAAAAGCGCTCAAGACATCAACAAATCCGTTCATGGCTGGCAGAAGGCCCGATCCATCCCTCTGCAAGCACGTATCCGTTCCTCGGTAGAGTATGGGAAAGTTGGATCCATCCGCCAGCTGCATCGGCCGTGTACAAGTACCTATATTGCACGCGGTGATCCTGCGTTTCAGCGTCTTGAAACATCCGGGGTCGTGAGGGTTTGCCGAGTCTCGTTAAATCACCGCGTCCGTGTGTTTCTCGAGATATCCCAGCATTGCCCTTCAGCACAGCTTCACGCACGCGCCGGGTTGTGTTGTAGCCGTGAGCTGGCGTGATCTCCCATAGTTAGCCCGTTGCCGCCGCCGTGTTGCCGACATGTCAAATTCCGAGGAAGTGGACCAGTTCCTGGAGAGGATGCGGACTCTCTCCGACCAGCGGGACCGCCAGGACACCGAGCGAGTCAAGAAGCTGGAAGAGGAGCTGATCCAGGGTCGCAGCGAGCGACTGGCCCGCCGAGCAGGTATGCTGAATGCCGGGTGCTGGATGCTGAATGCTGAAGACACTTGTTGTTGTGGGCGCTGGCCTGACTGAGACCACAGAACGCGCCCGCTCACTCTCGCCGGAGAAGCCGACCACGCCGCAATCGCTCCCATCGCTCCCATCGCACGTCGACGCGCCCCGCGAGGTCCGCGAAAAGGCCGCCGAGACGCCCACGCCCGTCATGGAGCCGCCGCCCCCGCCCGAAGCCGCGCGCGACGACGCCCTCCAGCGCCCGTCTGGCTCGCCCGCACAGCTGCTCGAGGACGAAGAGCCCAAGAAACCTGCCCCCAGCGCGGCTGCCTTGGGGCGCTCCGGCACACTGTCGTGGCAGCGCCGGCCTCTGTCTGCCACCGCACGACGGCCCCTTTCGCTCGCCGCCAGCTCGCCGGACAAGCCGTCCCCAGGCTCTCCAGAAGCCTCGTCCCCCGAAGCGGCAGGCCCCTCCCGAGACCAGATCAGCCAGTCGCTGGGCGCCAAAGACCCGTCGTGGTTCAAGCAGACGGCCGATCGGGGAATTGGCTCGGCCGCCTACAGGCGGAGCCAGGACGACCACCCCGCCGAGACGGGCCCGGGGGCTGACCGACGCCAGCTCCCAGGCATGTCGAGAGAGGCAACGGCGGAGCCCGAGGCCACGAGCCCGCCCCCAGAGAGCCTTCGCTCGAGCGGCTCCCCGCGTGGCAGTGCTGCACTGGGGAATCGCTTCTCCGGCACGTCCACGCCTGGGGAGGCAGACCCAACCCGCAAGGTCAAATCCCCTCTGCCGGTGCTGGACTCACAGAAGTTCGCACCTCCTCCGGACCAAGCATCATCGGTGGACGCTGGAGACCGCACGTCGGCGCGCGGGCTGGCCATGTCGCCGACCCAAGGGCGGATATCCCCCGAGCGCGAGCGATCGACCTCTCCCACCAAGGGCATGGGCGGCTTCGTGCAAAGCGCCATGCTCAAGCGCAGCGATAGCGTCAGCAAGCGGTGGAGTACGCAGGCTCCGGTATCCCCAACTAGACAAAACTCCACCCTCAACAATCGAGGAAGCATGTACGGAACACTTCCCAGGACGGATGCACGCCCGAGCACTCTCAGTCGGGACAACTCGATAGAGCCATCATCTCGGCCCACCTCCAGCTCGGCCAACATGAATATCACCACGAAAGAGGCCGGGGAGAGCAAAACGGACTTTGTCAAGCCTACGCTCCCGCGTCACAATCGCAGCAAGTCCGTCGCGTCCACCTTCAGCGACAGCAGCCGCCAGCAGGAAGAAACGTCCCCGCCCAGTCCATCGAAACGCTGGAGCCCAACCAAATCCAGCTGGTTGGAAAGCGCCCTGAGCAAGCCGGAGTCACCAAAGGCCAAGCAGCCGCCTCCACAACAGCCGGCTTGGATGAGTGAACTGAGCCGTATCAAGCATCAACGTGGCAGCGTGGATTTTGGAAAGGGAAGCCCTCTTCAGAGTCCCTCTGCCGACTTACCAACCTCTGGAAAGTCATCTCCTATCAAAGATATCCAGCTCAAGCCCGTTGGTCTACGTAGACCCGAGTCTCCCAAGAAGGAAGAGCCGGGGGAGCCGGAAAAGAAGGAGAAAACCGCGCAGCCTTCGCCGAAGCCCGAGGATGTACTTCCACCCAAGCCTTTGGTGGTTGCCGAGCCAGAACCGATCAGAGCAGATGAACCACTGGCCCCCAAAGACGAGGTGGAGAAGCCCGCAACTTCACCCACTATCGGGAGCTCAAAGCCGCTCACGGCGACCAACCGGTTCTCCAAGGACCCAACGCTTTCATCGCCCGTGACAAAACCAAAGCCGGAAACACCACCAAAGAAGGATTTTCGTGCAAGCCTCCGCCCGCGCCAGAATACATTTGATGGCTCAAAAAACAATGAAGTTTCCGAACTCCAGAGCGTATTCGGAAAACTGAAGAAGACGGAGACCAAGAACTACGTTGCTCCAGATACCTTTAAGAGCAACATTCTTCGTGGCAAACAAGGGCTGACGGTGACCGGCGGTCCGAAACCCTCTGTTCGCCGCGATGAGTTTAGGGAGAGTCTCATCAGTCAAAAGTCGGCCATGTTGGCAAAGGCACAGGAAACCGGCACCGCTGCACACAAACGGGCAGACAGCGCATCGAAACCGGCCCCAACACCTGAAGCATTGACGATGAGAAAACATCTGGGTCGTTCGGACAGCATCTCAAAAGTGCCGCCACCCAAGGAGAAAGAGAAGGAGGCGACGCCGGAGGCCCTTGCAAGGGTACAAAGCTTGCGTGCCAGCAAGCCTGTAATAGCGGAGAAGCCAGTACAGCCAACCGCGTCACCTCTTTCCAAGGAGCCGGTCAAGTCGAACAAGCTTGCGAACCGTTTCAATCCCGCATTGGCAGGCTTGCTTGCACGAGGACCGCCACCCCTGGCTACCAATCCGGGCGCTTCTACTGGAAGCGCAAGTGATTCGGCCGCTGGGACTTCCACAGAGGAAAAGGCGGGTCCAGCCCCAGAGTTGATGCATATGACGAAAGGCAGAGCCCGCGGTCCCAAGAGGCGAACACCTGGGTCGAGACAAGCTGCGGTCAAAGAAGAGAAAATGGCTGAAAAGCTGACACAAGAAGAGGTGGTCAACAAAGAGGTGACCTCTGTCGGAACAGTTCCGTTGGTGGAAGCCAAGCACGTACTTCCAAATTCGACTTCACAGTCTACCAAGACTAACAATGTCCCAGAGGTTCTCCCGGTGACGAGGACTCCGGCTAGGGACTCGCTGAAGGCGAAACCGGCAACGCCTGCAAAATCGCCAGACCTATCGAGGAAGCTTGAGAAGTCACCCACCCCGGAACTTCCTAAGAAGCCCGCGTCGTTGGAACTCGATAGGAGAGTATCGTCCGGAGTTTATGCTACACCCAAGAAATCGCCCCTAGCTGCTCATGTGGCGAGTCCGAAACCCTCGCCATCCCCATCACCTTCACTTGACAAAGCCGGCCCACTCAGGGCATCGAGACCTTCACCACCACATGCCACCAAGCCAGGGTCCAAGGCATTACAAGAAATATCCCCGCCAAATGGAGGGGCACCGGCAGGTAAAGAGGAGCCATCCCCAGAAAAGTCTGCCTTCTCCGTGAAGAATGTCACGGCTTCATGGGGTCGTCTATCGTCTGCGTCATCAGCGCAAGCCAAGAACCCCATCAAACTTCTTACCAAGGCCGACGAAGAAGCAGCGATGGAAAATGCTGGCCTCAATCGGTCGCCGCAGCCCTCTCCGCAGCCATCTGAGACGATTCAATCCAAACCACAAGCTCCAAAATCTAAACCGGTTGGACTTGGTCTCGGCGGTTTTAGCTTAGGTGGACTCGGACCAGCGAGATCGAGAGAATCAAGCCCACCAAAACCACATTCTGCGAAGGTGTTCCCTATCTCGCCGCCAATGAGCAGTGAACGGCCTCAATCAGAACCCTTCAAAGCTTCTCCTGTCCCTGACAAGCCTGATGGTGTCTTTGCTGACTTCTTCGACGAAAAGCCCATCACGACAGGACAGCTACCCGAGAACATCGACACGATCCAGATTCTACAAAATACCCCTTTCGACTTCAGTCCTGCCGCCAAGATCAGAACTCTCCGGAAAACACTCCATGAGGTGACGGGGGACGGCAAGCTGATATCGGCTCCAGCTCAAGAGGAACACATCCTGTACGCGGACTCGATGTACCTGTGTACCCACACCTTTGGCGATCCGAAAGACGCAAAATCAACCGAAGTATACCTATGGTCTGGCAACGGCGTGGCAGAACCGACCGTGGAAGATGTGCAGGTCTTTGCCCGCAACTATGCAAAGCAGAACCAAGCAAAGCTAGTGCACATGCGACAAGGCAAGGAGACACCCAATTTCTTCGAGGCCCTTGGCGGCATAGTTATCACAAGGCACGCACGGTCGGCATCACACGAGTACATGCTTTGTGGGCGTCGACATTTAGGTCACATCGCTTTCGACGAGGTTGCTTTCTCCCTGAAGAGCTTGTGCTCCGGCTATGCATACATCATCTCGACAGAATTGGGCAAGCTATACCTGTGGAAAGGACGAGGCTGCTCACAAGAAGAGCTCTCCGCAGCTCGACTCATGGGCATGGACCTCACTCCGACCGGCGACATCGTAGAAATCGACGAAGGATCAGAGACTCAAGAGCTCATCCACGTTTTCCCTCCCAACCAGGTCAAAGGCCCAGCCATTCCACGATCAGCCGACCACTGGCGATACAAGGCCACATCACAACGGTATCGAGCGCGCTTGTTTCGGGTGGAGCAGCACCAATCGACGGTAAGCTCCTACCTAAGCTCTTACCTACCTACCATACTGCGACGCCCGTCGTGGAATTCTTACAAGGACAAAACTGAAACCTCGCCACAGGCGCCTACTACGCCCAAGTCTCCGGCTATTACGACAAAGGTTGTGGAGATTATGCCGTTTTGCCAGCGGGATTTGGAGCCCGAGTACGTTTACGTCTTGGATGCTTTCTTTGAGACGTACATGTGAGTCATTCCTTCCTCCTACACTGAGAATGATGACAGGATGCTGATGCGAGGCAGTATCGTCGGTGCTCTTTCGCGCACGCAAAACCACGCCTTCGCTACCGCACTCATGTTCGTGCAGGAGTATACTATGCTTGCTGTCTCCGAAGAGGATAGACCGTTTATGCCGATTTCCACCATTGTACTGGAAGGAACGCCCCGCGATATGAAGGCAGTCTTCAGGTTCTGGGATGATGCGATGATTCCTGCGGCTGGACTTATGCGCGGCAAGCTTGGACGTGGGAAGAGTTTGAGAATTGTTGGCTTGGAAAAGGCTATCGAAGCAACCAGGCAGTGAGCAGCAAGGTGTGCCTTCTTTTGTGGTCGCTGTGCATATCCTGGCGTAGTTTTGTGGCAATAGGTTGATGGCTGATGTGGTTGGAGAGCTTTTTATCGGGGATCTTCCAGCAGCGTGTATTATCTATATTTTAGGGCCGGTGTTCAAGGATTGATGGGATGTGTGCGTAGGGAGTAGAGGTGTTTGCATATGGGTGTGGGTGGCGGTATCTTGGCGACTTTTGCAGCGCCTATGGAGCTTGCCCTAAAATCTTCATTCTGTCACTTGTTTAAAAACACGCCTTTCGCAGACGTCTACTTTCTCTTATCCTTACAGATTGGCTGTCAAGAAATGTAAAGTTGGGTGTTGTCATTGTCGATCTTCGAGGTGTCGGTAAGGCGGGCCGGCATGTTCATTTATTCTTTCATTTGAGATTGCCGTGTCTCATGACTAGGGTTGGATGTGATGTGACGACATGTCATGTGGCAGCAATCTAGAACTGTCGAATACGGGTTCGAGGCTGTGAGGCGCTGAATTTCCCCACGGGGTAAATATTAAAACCCGGTAGTTTCGGGCGCAATGAGGCTGGAGGTGGTTGAGTCGACCCTTTTCTTATTCAACCCAGCTCGCAACTGGAGGGATCAAGTGTTATTAGTCGTTCCATATCTGCATAGCCGATTGGCTCCGATTTCTTATGGTTTTTCTCTTGTCGCAAAAGTAGATTGCTTTTCCACACCTGCGATCAAGGCAAGGCTGGCGGGCGCTGACCGCGTACCCGACATTATATTAATCCGCCTCCTTCATTGCACAAGTCGCACCACCCTTTGAAATTAGTCCCCACTACGCATAAGCATTGTCCACCTATCGTTTGAATCCGAAGAGATATCGCCTCCAGTTTTTGCCTGGATATCGCACAGTCAAATGACTGTTCAGGAAAAAGGCCTTCCTATTCGGATTCACTGCTCAGTCCGTCGACCGGGTCGAGAGGCTTCGGCCTAATATGTATAGATTGTGACGAGGGGTTTGGGCTTGTACGCAAAGGGTATGATAGTAGATGACTACATATGTATAAAAGAGGATACATGCCCGGGTATGGAAGTGATATTCTCGTCAGTGCACTTTCACCTCGTGGGTCTCATTTACCTTACTCTATCTCACTCTATACCCCTTCCTTTCTACACACGTCGATCTTCAAGCATACCTACATCACTTCCTTCCGCCAAGATGCACGCTCCTATTCTCCTCGCCCTCCTCCCCCTGGCCGCCGCTCACGGCCACGTCCGCAATGTTCTCGCGGATTCCAAATGGTACTTGGGCTGGGATTCCGCCTACAAATACACCTCTCCCATCCCCGCGACCGTAGGCTGGCAGGCCGACAACCTCGATAACGGTTTCGTTTCTCCCGATGCATTTGGGACTGCAGCCATCATCTGCCACAAATCGGGCAAGAGCAATGGTGCATACGTCAACGTGAAGGCCGGGAGCAAAGTAACCTTTTACTGGGATACTTGGCCGGAAACTCACAAAGGCCCCGTGATCAATTACATTGCAGATTGCAAGGGCGAGTGCGATGCTGCGTCCCCGGCCGCCCTTCTGTGGACGAAGCTGGACCAGGGTGCCTGGAAAAGTGGAAGTAACCCGGGGAGTTGGGTCACGGATGATCTTGTCGCTGCAAACTTTTCCGCCAGCACGACGATTCCGGCGAATTTGAAGTCGGGAAATTACGTCATAAGACATGAGAGTATGTGCACCATATCTTGCTTGCACCCGACAAGACTGTTCGTTTTGCTGACGCGGAAACCCAGTCATCGCCCTCCACGCTGCTGGCCAGACGAACGGCGCGCAGTCCTACCCGCAGTGTGTCAATTTCAAGGTCGAAGGAAGCGGAACTGCGTCACTCAGTGGTGGCGTTGCCGCTACAAGCTTCTACAAGGCTTCGGGTACGTTGGCGTCCAGTGACTTTTTGGCTGATCACACCCGGATTGACTGACTTTGTATAGACCCGGGAATCTTGTTCAACCTCTACGCGGCGTTTACTAGCTACACAATTCCGGGACCTGCTGTCGGGACGATCAAGAAGAGGGAGGAGAGGGAACATGCCAAGGACTTTGCATGATTACTGGGTGATGCGGACTTGAGCCGGTGGAGATGAGCGATGGGGTTGGAAATTGGTATCTATCATTTGCATTGCGTAGGTTTGTCCCGGTGGGAATGCCACAACGGTTCTATATGGTCGCACTTCTCCGCCTATCCTAGGTCCTTTTCGGAACTAGCGGTACTGTCCGTACGAGGTAACATCTGATGTCTGTACGGTCATGTGACGGCTACTCTCGCATGACTAGAGTACCGTGCGCAACCGTTTCAGGTTGCGTATATCCTTTCATCCCACCCGTGCGTAGATAGATCCTTTTTACACAGAATTGATCAATCATCTTTGTCACCCCTGAGCGCGCGCATACCGTGATAATCGACTGTGATTATCAGAGCCCATTCAACAGGTACACACTTTCTTATATAGCTAATTCAGTATAGTCCACATACATGCTGAGCCGGTGCTAGGTGCTCATGTTGAATTACCAACACCCACCCATACTCGGTCATCTCACTGCGCATAAGGAAGGTGGTGGTGGTGGTGGTTCGTTCGCACATCGGATGGATAGTGATCACACTCATAATCATACAAGAAAGAGTCGAATGTACCACTATTCATAACTAAGTACTAAGGGAGAGCTGCCTACGAACAGGCAGCTCTGAGGTATTCGTCTGAAGTTATACAAGAACGCATACATGAACGCACACAGGTAGAAGAAAGGAAAAAGGTGAGGCTATATACCGGTGCTGGTGATGACTCATCCTGTTTTAGATCAGTCACCTCCTGCACCGGCACAATGCGTTACATGGTTGCCCCGTGATATTTATAAGCCTACTGGAAGTACTTATATATGCCTTATTTTATCTTCTATATATAACACCACATCTAGAATTATCAAATAATCACTTGATTGGATAGAGTATGCTGTGGACTAGCGCCTTGGCAGGATGTATACGGTGTTCACGACTCATGGCTACACCACAAGAGAACACCACACTTTCAGCCCACTTTTCGGTCTACAGCAAAATTATCCCAGATTTGCAGCAGACCGGCCAGTAACAGCCATGGAACGTTCCATCGGTGGTTGACATGTTTCGATTTTCAGGCGTAGCAACAGGTCCAAGATAAGTCAAGAATAATCGGAGCACTGCATCATATGATGACGGTGATCTAGTGATCTGAAGTCAGCATCAGAATGTAACGAACCCACGCTTATTCAGTTACAACGAAACAGATTCTTCGATTTTGAAACGCACGAAAACTTTATTTTGACACTTCGGATTTAATGCTAACCACTAGCAGGGTAATACTTCATCTTACATACTTCCACACATACCCACGTTTCAGATAGGTCCCTGCAGCAAAAGGGTAAAACTGTACCTCTTGATCTACACATGGCATCTAACAGGCTACTTGGGCAGTTCAAGTGCAGCCAACGCGTGTAGAGTTGATGGAGATATCGTCGTACCAGAAGGAATTGGTATCCCCACCATAACTTTCCCATCCGAAATTGATACTTGTGACTTTTGGCTTGTAGCCACTCCTTGTCCACTGCGCAGCATTCGGGTTCGTGGTCCCTGGCTTTACGGTTAAAGCATCAATAGCAGTGCCATCCAACCACGTCTCAATCGATCCATCGGTGCCCAACTTGTATTCGAAGCACTGCCATTTACCGGAAGAAAGCGCCTTGGAGGCGGCGATACCGTTGGGCGAGAGGTCTGGCAGTGTCGCGTCGTCGGTTTCGCGGTTATACATGAGAATCTTGGACTGTCCGCCGATGCGGAGGTGTTTGTTCGTCCCTAGACCGGAATCCGGCATCGTGATGAAGGTGACATGAGAGTCCGTAAGGACTTTGGACGCCTTACTGAAAGTGGATGAAGCGTTAATGTCGCATCCCATTTTCCGATCACGTAAACTTACATCCAGGCCCTGACGTAGACATCGCCGCTGGGAATTTTCTTGGTTCCGAAAAAGATGTGTCCGCAGAACCCTCCCGCACCATCGACCCTAATGGAGTTCTTGCCACTGTGTGCCTGAGAGCTGTCAAGCGACACTTTTCCTCCCTGGTTGCAATCAGGTGCGTAAGTGGGCCATGCAGCTGTGTCCCACCCATTTTCGAAGCCCTCGGAGATCTGGGAGAACGCCCCAGGGAGAAGGGCGAGAGCGAAAAGAGCAGCTTGTCGGAACATTGTTGCGGTTCGGAATTCTTGGATTGGCAGTTCGATGGACCATGTTCAAGATGAGCGTGGCGAGTGCATCTTATACGTGTTGTAAATTTCATTCCTTCATAGCCGCCACTGAAATCATTTTGATTATATTACGAGCTGTCTACTATGTCGTTCTGTTCTTCGTGATCCTGAATTTGGAGGTCCGGCCCATTCTTCCAGAGTGGATATTTTAAGCGGTCGATTATAACCGCATCTAAATGATCAGGAGATCATGCAAATCAAACAAATCAGGCGTATAAAGGATCGAAAGGAGTGATTCAGAGAAGAATAAAGAAAGAGCAGAAGTTCAGTCGCTGGAGAACTACGATTGGGGGAGAGTAGGAAGCTGTTTCATGATACATAAAGGTGACGTCATAGCTTTGGCTAGGTCAAGGATAGCCTAACGCAAGTTATCTATCTGGCAAATCTTCACAGATGAGGAATGAAACTGAGAATTCCGTCCCCGGATTTTAACTATTGGGGTATGGTATATCATGCTCCAAAGGGTAAGACTATATATCAGCTCATTTATTATAGAAGATTCCAGACTCAGCATTATGCACCTGTCTGTTTTAGGAGAAATTGCAGGAGATGGAGCATGTGTCTATAGAAAGACCCGAGGATAAGTAAAATATTCGAAAAAGTTCAAAAAAGCTTTGCGGGGCAAACGTACGCACCTTTGGTAACGCTTGAGCAAAGTGATGGGCTTCTTTCAACAACGACAATTACAATTTAAGCCACTTGTTACTATTTCGGTCACATGTAGACGGGTTTTCACACACTCTCGCTGTATTGTCACTCCCAGTTCACAGTGTAAAACACCTTCTTATATTTCCAAAAGGTGTCCTGATTCACGAGCCAGGTGAAAAACTGAGAATATTACAGTCACGTGCTAGGACTATGAGTACAAAGTTCTGCCTAAAGCGTTCAGTACAATACTCACTGCAAAACTCGATTTACTAATTTACTTAAAGAACAACCCACGCATACTCCACCATGCCATCGGCTCTGCTAGTTTCTCAGACTTGATCTGATCACTTTAATCGTGATTGGTGGACATTCAAACATCGAGCATTCCCTCCCTAATCTATAACATGATGTCCATCATTGATCCTCAGAATATTGAATTGTCCGAAGATCCAATTTTCCGTTCTCATAAAGACTGCCCTCTTTCTAGAAATTCTTTCGTATCTTCTCGCGAGCACCGCAATCATGTTCCCGGTTTATTCCGCCTTCATCCTAATTGGATGTATCAGCCCTATCAGTTATGCGGCAAACCCCATTACATTTACATCAACCGGTAATCCAATCCTGGCAGATGGATCCTATTATTCCGCCGATCCCGCACCACTCGTAGTAAATGATACTCTCTACATCGTCGCAGGCCGCGACGCCGCCGCAGAAAACAATAACAACTTCGTTATCAATGAGTGGGAGCTCTTCGCAACAACCTCTGCAACTCCAGCGGGTGGTAGCTGGACTCTGTATCCGGCTATAGCGACACCTCAGACTATTTTCAAATGGGCAGCAGCTGGTACAGCATACGCTTCGCAGATCGTGAAAGGACCGAACGCAAAGTTTTATCTCTACTCACCTGTAACCGAAGCGAATTCCAAAAACGCCGACAAATTCGCCATTGGTGTCGCAGTCGCAGATAGTCCGCTGGGTCCGTATACAGATGCTCATCCAGCAGGTCCGATACTCTCGCAATCTATTCCCTCGCCTGGAAACAATATACAAAACATTGATCCTACCGTGCTGGTTGATGACGATGGAAAAGTCTACGTCTACTACGGAACCTTCGGTGCGCTTCGCGGTTATCAGCTCTCGAGCGACATGGCGACTACAGTAGGCTCAGTCACTGTCGTGAACAGTTTAACAGGATTCTTCGAAGCGCCGTGGATCGTGAAACGTGGAAGCACATACTACCTCCTCTATGCTGCCAATAATGCTGGCCCTGATTCACCTTGCACGCCGACGTCGTATCATGCATGCATCGCGTACGGCACGGCCTCTTCCCCACTAGGCCCTTGGACCTTCCGTGGCGTTATTCTCGACATTGTTTCTTCTACGACATCTCACAGTGGCGCGGTCGAGTACAAGGGGAAGTGGTACCTCGTGTACCACACAGCCGATGCGACAAAAGGTGGGCACTTCCGACGCAGTGTTGCGTGGGACGAGATGACATTTGATACACAATCTCCTCCTCGCATAAACAAAATAACCCAAACTCACCGAGCACAACCCAACCCCACCCCGAGTCGAAACATTGCACTGAAGGCCAAAGCAAGCTCAGTTAATACGACACCCATCCAATACTGGGTGGAGTCGTTGCATGACGGCAAGATCCCAGCCAATCCTCTGCCGCCTGATTACTGGTCCTCATACAACGGCAATGCTTCTCCAAAGGAGAACATTCTTGTATATACATGGCCTTTGGCGGTTACTCTCAATGGAGTGCGCATGATATTCTTCGGTGACCAGCCTGCCGGATCAAATATCGGGGTCCCTCCTCCTGCAAGCTGGAAAGTCGAGTATTTAAACCCCACGGGTCAGTGGACTGCTGTGTCAAATTCAAGTGCATACCCGGTTGCTGTTACGGATAATCCGTCTGAGGTCAAGTTCACTCAAATCAATACTACGTCGGTACGTGCAGTGTTGAACGCTTCAGGGAGTGGAAGTCAATATGGTGGTGTTGGAGTGAAAGAGTGGGAAGCACTTGCTCCTACGGCCTCGTGAGGATCAGTCAGACTATGAGAATTTCTTCCAACCATATTTGTAGTATCAAGAAAGATCTCTGAGGCTTATATCTCACACAAACTCCCTTTTACAACGAACAGGTTCCCAATCTCGCTAGAGAAGGCTTAATTGGAGTTCCAAAACTCCAAAGTTCGAGTGACCGGGTTCACATGTCTACAAAACAGCCGTTGTGTTTATCTTACTGTAACCATACCATTACCACCTTCCCCTTCCTCAACATCCCTATCCAGCACTTTCGATTGTGTTTGCGGCTTGCGCCACACAATTTTGCTCATTGGGCGCCTTTTCCCATCAGTCTCCGAATTAATTCTCAAAATCCTACGGCTGAAGCTTCTGTACGAGCGTGTGCCGTTCGCTTCTTTTCTTAAGACGCTTGAGAGAAACGCTCTTGGTGGTGGCGCGTCGCCAGTGGTATAACCTGGGTCCCGGAGGGTGTCCTCGTGGATTCGTTTCGTATGAATCTTTCGACTGTGGATGCGCCCGCAGAAGTCGAATGTCTGGCGGATATGTTTCACAGAGCTCAACACGTAGAGGTTGTGACGCCCCCGATCTGGACGTTCTTGACCGGCATTCGTGTCTTTCGATATCTAGAAACTTTTCCGGAATGCTAGAGGGGATATCAAAATTACCGCGTCAATTACATCACAGATAAACTCAGACTTGCTAGGGTGTATAGCGGCAGTGTTCACAGCGACCATAGCAATCGACAGCTCACGAGGTCCCCAGCGGGCAATGACGCGCACCTTGATATTTGTAAACACAGTCAAAGAGACGCTGATACATAAAGCCATGAAGAATATGCCGGATGATAGCAGTATGTACACATAACAAATTGTCTGTGCAGAGGCATCCTTAGTGTCCAAAGTATCGGAATGGGTATCATAAGACTATCGCACTCCACCGTTGATAAGCGTACAGTGGGCTTTATCAATTGCTGAGCTTTGTTTTTGTAGAAGCAGAATTTGCAGCCTAGGTACTCAAGTAAATACTAATGAACCTCAATTACTATGCAGTACTGGGTCAAAGGGTGGATGCTGAGCTTAAGGTGAAGAAGTGTACTACGATCCTTGTTGACAATACAAAGGCCCACCAATCTTCACGTCGCAGAGACATGCTTCACGTTAGTTGTATCACTCTGTCTTTAAATCATGATAGTTTTGGAGAAGACTTTTCTCAGATGGTTCGGCAAAGATGCCGTGATTTGGCAGGGATGAACATATTTCTCAGATCCGGTGAAGGAGATGGTCACGTGACCCTTCAAATGCTTGGATTGCTCGTGTACGACCCCAACTTTCAAATTTTGAATTGAGTTCGTAATGTTTTCACCCTAAATCATGTTCCGATTCCTGTTCCCCGCTCTTTTGACGTGTGTTTGGGGCTATAATTGGATAAACTACTACCCCAAGCGACGTGGTTGGGCATAGTTGGTGTCAAATTCCCGTTCACCGCTCTTCTGACGTATATTTAGGCCTACGATTAGATACGCTGCTGCTCCGGGCTGCGAAGTTGCGGCGTAGTCGACGCAACGCCCAAAGCATGTTCCGATTCCCATTCACCTGTGAGGAGCGATATATCAAAACAAATCTATCATTGGTCGGGGGCTGAGTCAGCGCTTTATCGCCTCACGAAATCTCTTCCCAACACTAAACTCTCAACAATCGAATTCGCTGCCTTCATCACGACCGCTCTCTTCCATTTAAGCTTCACCCGCAAGCTGTTTTATTGCCTAGCTTGAGTCTCACGTCGAACACATTATGACTATTGAGATTACCTCTGATGCCGACCTTCCAAAGTGTTTGAACACGCCATCGAAGCAGACTACAAAGGCGCGGCAATTGGCCCATTTGCACTCAGGCATCCCCTCCAAGAAGGCTCGAGGGCCCCGACCACAAGGCTTTTTCAGTAGGACGGTGATCGTAACGCTACAGGACGGCAAAAACGTTGTCATACAGTTCCGACCTGAGCCCCTAGATCTTGAGCCCTTCCAGGTTGCCCGGAGAGTGCTTGGCTCGGCAGTCCCTGACGTTGAAGCAATTCAGGATGAAGAGCTGGAATGTGAGGGCATATGGGTTTACTGGATGACGTGTATATCTGGGAAAACATGGCTCGATGGCGCGAGAGGGACAGCCTCACCAATCAGGATTACCACCGTCCGATCCTTGGGCCGGATTTTGTCAAAAGGCTATGTCGATGACAGCAGTGGGTTGGTTGTTGATCGCAAGCTTCACCCGCATCTAGAGCTACTCCTAGCCTCTAAGGATCCTGAGATTTGTCGATTCCACGTCGCAGCGAGAGATTTGATCGGCAAATTAGACCAGCTCAGGAATCTACCACTTTTTGTCGCTCACTTCGACCTAAATGACGTCAACATCATGGTTGACGATAACTTTGAGGTTTCTGGCATCGTTGACTGGGAACTATCAACCCCTCTTCCCTTTGGTATGGGGTTTTGCCGCATCCACACACTTGCAGGCGAGTTTTCCGAAAAGAAGTTTCACATGCCGCCCGAGTTTGAGGACGCGGAGAGAGGATTTTGGCAGGAGATTTGGGATGGAATTCCTGAGAATGTTCGCAGTCATGCTGATCTGGAAGCGGTCCAGATCGCCGTTACGCTAGGGACGCTTTTGGATGCTTTCCAGCTAGAGGAAGGCAAAATCGGACTTTACAACCCCGTAGTCGTTGACGCCCTCCCAAAGTTTCTTACCTACCGTATTCCCCTGATAAGGGGCTCAGATTCACCACCATATTCAGAATGAGTGAGAATAGATGGTTTGAGTTGTGGCTGCCGATGTAGTAAGACAGTAGGATAAATAATTCAAACACGCGCCAGGATTGTTCTTGACACCAGGGGAAAAGTCCCTCCTAAAGCAACGGGAAAAACCTCTAGATTCGGCAGCGAATTTCCTGTCAGCCTGAGTTGAGGTATGATGGAGTTCCGGTCAAGTGACCTAGATAACTATCGTATCTGAGTAATGCTACACGGATAACCGTCTCCTGAGTAGAGTGACCCGGGTAAAGGAACCCAGAAACCGTGTCTGAGTGATGCTACACGGGTAACACCGTTTCCGGGTGGGGTGATCTGAGTCCTACTACACAGGGCGACCTTTTTAGGAAACCTCTGTACCCAAGTACTCTTACCTGAAACGGGGCTAACTCAGATAACCGTCTTATCCAAGTAAGACTACACAAGTAACACCGTTCCTGGGGTAAAGTGACCTGGGCCACTGGCTACACGGGAAATGCGGCGACCTAGGTGACAGTTCCCTAGACTGGCTTAACCAGATGTAATCTGGTCGATATCAAGCAGCTGTTAGCCCTTGAAACCGTGATGAGTATCATGAATAATCTTATAAGCGCGGATTTGAATATCATCGATAGCCCCATCGTCCAGCACGTCCTCAGATCACCCCCGGCTAATATAGTTCCACCTAGGGAACGAAAGCGGCCTTGACCAAAATATAAACGTGGTATTTATCTGTAGAACTGCCGCCGGCACGGTTTAAGAATTAATCCGCCCTGGATCTTCGTGTCCGTGCGAATGTATCGCGTGGTCCCGAGACACTGGGACGCCTAAATCCCAGGGACGCCTAAATCCCAGGGGTTTATTTATGGGACTCATCAATCCGAATCAGTGTTGTTTTATTGGTCACTTGTCAAGAATCTTCACATTAGATTCATGCCGGACCAAAATCTAAGCGATTCTAGAAGCGTATTAATTAAATGCGAGGGTTTTACTTCTGAAAACAGAAACTTTGCATTGCTATAAGCACCAAATCCAAGTAGCTGAGACCAAACTGCGTTTCTCTTTAATCTTTCCATCCCCTTTCATAGTCCGTCTGTTAGCAGGCGAGGATCAATTCTATCAAGAATATCAGGTCTAACAGAAGACGGCGGAGTTTGGGTGCCGGACATCGTGACGTCTGTCGTTGCATCCATTATCACGTTTGTTGCTGAATCTAAAGTTGAATCTGTGCTCAAAGGTATTGACGATTCGTCCATATCCATAACTTGCGTTTGGCTGTTGCGAGGACGGTCAAAATAGCGATGTCCTATCTTTAGATCGTAGCCGTGAGCTGTCGCTGCATGACGTAGGAACGCTCTAATGTCAACAAATACTTTCTCGTCCTTACAAGTCTCTAGGGTACAGTGGACAGCGGTACCTTCGGCTAGACCGTTAAGGTGTTGGCCTATCAGATGACGCCTTAAAAAATCGATGCGCCGGAACTTACGTGGACGACGGCCAGAACGATTGGGACAGACGATGCAGACATGAGTCGGACACTTTATTTTGTCGAGACCAGGAACCGGGTCGTCTTTCTGTTTTGTTTCATCATCCCTGTCATCATTCTTGTCCCGAAGAGACCTCTTTCCTCAGCGATTTGGATCCCAAAGCCTGCAAAGAGCCGTCATGTCCTGGGTGACTTGGATCCGTCTTGCAAGCGCTAGTTCACCGTTCAGCGTCTCGGCGTCTAGCCCATAGAACGCATCCACAATGCGGGCTCGTTCTTGAAACACGAATTTAGGAACCGGAGGATTCCAATCTTCGATTTCCTCTTCACTGTCCGATCCTTCATCCGGGTTGTCTAGAAGTTGGTCGATCTGCTTTTCAACTTCGATTGTTGGCATGTTGTCATAGTACTCTTCCCTCATCTTCTCTTTCGCATCTTGACGGGGCGTTCTCCTCACTTTCTCTAGCCTCCAACAGACTTCGTCATGCTTCTGATAGATCTCTGGATATAGATCTCCAGCCGCCTTAGTGGTTCCCGCTAATGATAGCATTTCGTTCTTTAACTTCAGTCTCTCCTCTGAGTTGCAGGATAAGGGACCGTGCACTCGCTACAGAGGTGTGAGAATGCCGAAAACAGTGTCACAAACCGCTCTTTTCGGCGGTCATTTCACAGGTGGTCACATTATAGTTGTAATTCCCAAAGACAACAAGAAAATTGTTTGCAAGGTTAATGGCACACTGATCGCCCATACTGTTCTTTACGGAATAAGACGCGCTATCGCCATCACCATGAGCAAAAGAAGTTGCTTGTTCAAAACAGTTTGCGTTCTATCTTCCTGCTAAGGAAGTAGCTGCATACACTTGCATCTTAAAAACCCAAGCTATCTAAGTCTATCGAAATCCCAATCCCCTCCTTTCACATCCCCAAAAAATCAACTGAAGTATGAACCATGAAAAGAAGATTCGTTCCCTATGCTGTGTAGTCTTTTTATGCATCAACCTTGAGCAGAGAGCCGCTTAGCACAAGCAAGCGTTAGGAGAGCAGCACTTCGCAGAAGTGCACGTTTGTGCCCATCGAGGCGTGCCGTTGGGGCAAGAGTAACGGTTGTTGCCTAAATTTCAAGGTTAGTGTATGTATCCTATGCTCCTCTAATGATGGAAATGCTTACCCTGGCACCAGTTGTAGCCCTTGTTGCAGCCACGCGCCATGAGATCGGGAGACGCCTGTATATCGACCTCTGGGGTCTCGGGAAGAGTGATGGCCATGGAGGCAGAGGCGAGGGAAGCGATGGCAACGAGGATGATGGAGAACTGCATGGTTGCTGATTTAAGGGTTTGGAAAGAGTGTTTTCTGTGTATGGAAATTGAAGACGAAGATGCTGCTTTCAAGTCAGATTTTTGGGTTCAAAAGTGGAATGTAGGACGCACTTGGAAGTAAATGAATGTGAACTACCGCTGACAGTAGAATCGAATGAAGGTGATGGAACTGAAGATGAAAGTGAAGTTGATGAATGTGTTGATAATTCTTTCATTATGGAAACAAAGCAGGTTTTATACCGTTACGAGATCTTCTGCCAAGGGCTTCTCGAAGTTCTTCCGGGGGTACCTGAATGGGCAGTGCTTCCAGAGATATCACGTTGTGTATCCTTGCCCTACACTACAAATGGCCGGTGGTACGGGCGTATCATGTAAAACTGCGAAAGTTTAGTGACAAAATCCTTTCATTGGTTGTGGAGGTGGTACTTAGGACTCCCATTTTCGGTCTTCCAAGGCCTTTTGTTTAGTGTTCCCCGAGATCGCTGTCTTTACTACCCCGTGGTTTTGATGTTTGACGAGCATTGTTCCTGATTGGTCATGTCCGACGGAGTCGATGCACCAAGAGCTTAGGCTTCGATCTATCTCAGAAGTTTGATTCCGTATGTGAGATAATAGTTTTACACTCGATCGATGTGGGGATGGCGGCAGCCTTAGGCCCCGCATGAAGATCGTAACTTTATACCTTACTGGACCATGAGCCCCAATTTGTGACTCCACGGAAACGCACAGGCTCTACTTATGCTATTCTAAGCTAAGCATCGCCTTCCACAGCAAGCTGCAATCACTATCTCAATACACATGTTATTTCCTTCATTGTTGTTGTTGTTGTTGTTGTACAGAGAGTATCGATGAGGAACCTCGTTTTATGATCCTTCATTTCTATGCGTTGCGGCTGAACTTATGACCCTGAACTTCTTCTTCTAATGTCAACTATTTCAAATATTAAGAAACGCATCCTCAT
Organism: Corynespora olivacea; assembly: GCA_019202945.1. Taxonomy (NCBI): domain Eukaryota; kingdom Fungi; phylum Ascomycota; class Dothideomycetes; order Pleosporales; family Corynesporascaceae; genus Corynespora; species Corynespora olivacea. The sequence continues at coordinate 65,192 of JAGQEM010000169.1, forward strand.
CGTAGCACAATGGAATGTTACACTGTTGTGCATCTTGCCTTAAGGTATATGCAAGTAAGCTAGGCGGCCCGCATAACACACAAATAATTACCGAAGATCTGAATCACCCGACCAAGACAAGGTCATCCGTCATACCATCCCTTTGCCTATTCCGGAAACAAACGTGAGATTTCCAGAGGATGGATGTCAGCACGGCCGATCTATATCTATGAATTAAAATCAATTTGATGGAAGAAAGAATTGGCAGCTTATCGGACTGTGATCGTCAGCATCCTGAATCCGGACGTTTGACGAGGCAGTGCATAATAGTTGTGAAATTGCAAGGAGCAATTCAGGACGTCGGAAAAGGTATTTAGTACTTGGAAAAGCCCGTCCATTAATCCGAGAATAGAGAGACTACGTTGTTGACAAGCAATGAAGTACTCATACTGCTGCTGGGCTCTCGTCGTCACCCTTTCCGAACTTTTTGTGGCACCACCTCTTCAGTCTTTTGCAACATCTTATCAGCCACTCATTCTCTCTAGAAAGACTATCGACTATGGTGACACCCGAAAAACTATTACTTGACAAGTTCCAGACCAAATTTGATATCTCACAAGCTTCTTTGGCGACCCGCAGACGGCGGTTGACCACTATTCCGAACGAGTCCGCGCCGGCGAACATGAAATCAGCTTCGATACTAGAAATTCAAACTTAGTAAAGCGTATTTGGAGGTGCAACCACCACCCGTACACCTGTACTCACTGGATGCCGTCGTAAAAGCATGAAGGGTGGGTGAAGGCCGCCATCCGCAAGACTCCAAAGGGCGACATGTAAGCCCTCAAAGGCTTCGGGAAAGGAATAAGTGGGATATCATAGCACAGCGAGGTACTGAACAGCAAGCAGTGGTGGTGCCATCCATGTTCAGTAGGGACCCTTCCCGAGACCAGGTTCCGTCGGGAACATCAATTGGACGTAGGGCCGGCGATAGATATCGACATCGCGCTCGAAATCTTCTAGCGTCTGCTTCTTGGTGGTATCTGGAGAGGGCAGGGAGAATTTGCAACGGTCGCAGAGCTGGTCCGGATATTCAGTGCGTTGGAATATGAATTGGCTGTCATGACTGGTGGTGAGCGCGTGAGGGTGAATCTTGTCCGGTAGTTGATCTACATCTAAGCTGCAGTCAAAAGGCTCAGATGGTCTGTATATCGAGGGATAAAGCGACCGACGTAAATGGCGTGGAGAAGAAAAGAGAAGCTTGAAGCACAGCGAACGAGTATCGAGAGAGGTGGTTGATGGCAGGCACGATGGTTGATTGTGTATATACGGCACAGATGCCGGGGCAATCATTCAATAGAGCAGGTGGGTGAAGGAACTTCAATTCTCAAATGCGCCGTTTGAAGCATCATACTCGTACTCCAAGTCTGGCTGGAATTCCCAGTACAGGCTCTCAGGGTCGCTAGCCATCTTGAAGGTGTATGCAGCGGCTTCATCGTCGACATAGACCTTTGCGTTGCTGTCGAGGGCGGCTGCTGCGTCGACCATGAGCTGCACTTCGCAGGAGCGCTCCATGAGCGTGTACAAGTAGGCAGCTTCGTCCACGGTGCCTCCAACCGTCTGTTCCATCAGTCAACCGCATCAAGACGTGACTTTGAAAATCACTCACCAAGAGACCGTGGTTCCTCAGAATCATGCCTTTGCCTTTGGGACCGAGCGCAGCCGCCAGACGCTTACCTTCGGCCTCGTCCAACACAACACCGCCAAAATCCTCATACACGGCCTGCGCATCGCCGTAAAAGTATGTGACGTCCTGATTGATCATTTCCAACTTCTTTCCAAATGCACTCCACGCCTTGCCAGCCTTGCCGTGTGTGTGGCATGCGGCATGGACGTCGGGCCTTGCCTTGTGCACGGCGGAATGGATCAAGAAGCCTGCCGCATTCGCCGGCCTGCTGGTATTGCCTCCAACCACCTTGCCGTCATAGTCGACCAGCACCATGTCGGATGCTTTGAGCAGTCCAAAGTGTCGTCCGAGCGGGTTCGTCCAGAAGGTGTGCGGGTTCTCGGGGTCTCGGACGCTGATGTGGCCAGACATGCCTTCATTGAAGCCTTTACGGGCGAAGACGCGGAAAGCACCCGCCATGTGGGAAAGAATCCATGCGCGCTGCTTGTCGTAGGAGGAGAAGAGGGGGATACCAGGGAGACAGACACCCTGTGAGATGGCTTGGAGGGGCGTGAGCTCCTTGGTAGGATCGTCTTTCGCTTTCGGGACCAGCAGCTTGCTCTTCGGGGCAGCAACCGGCTCAACGGGAATAGCGGAGGGTGCCATTTTGTGTGGATGGGTTTATTCGCGAAGGTTGTGGGGTGTGAGGGTTAAGTCGGGATGGGGCCAAGTCAAGTAAATCAATATTTTGCGCTTTGGATTCCCCGCCATTTTCCTGGCTTCGGGTATTCCGACGGATAGGAAGGCAATTCCGAACGACATGGGGACGGTGACAATGGCCACGTTGGTGGGAGAGATGATACGTGTTGAACGTCTGTGGAATTGGCCGTAGGGCACGTGACGTGCGACCGGGCCGGTTGTCGTAGTATCCGAAGCGGCGTCCAACAGCGATAAGGTTGCTCAGCGTCACCGGCCCGGTGTCACCCACCACACCTACTCACCATCCACATCCATAACAACCCAACATGGGCAAGTTGGAACCCAGACTGAATCATGTGTGAGAACTACTTTGTCACGGCCCAGGGCCTCTTTGATTGGTTCGGTTCGGTATTCGGGCCCGGAGGAACTAGCCTCCGGGCCGCACCCACAGATAGTTCGGCTACACGGTAGATAGCCTCCTAATACAACAACACTTTT
>JAGQEM010000170.1:0-67680 GCA_019202945.1 Corynespora olivacea
ATTGGTGGTGTTGTGAGGGGGTGAAAAAGATGGTGTTTCACGATCAGCCGGGCGTTACGCGACTCCGGGCGTTACGCGCACAGACACGGTAATGCCGCGCGTGACTCTTTATAGCAATCTGTTGAATGGGCTCTGATAATCACAGCCGATTATCACGGTATGCGCGCGCTCAGGGGTGACAAAGATGATTGATCAATTCTGTGTGAAGAGGATCTATCTACGCACGGGTGGGATGAAAGAATATACGCAACCTGAAACGGTTGCGCACGGTACTCTAGTCATGTGAGAGTAGCCGTCACATGACCGTACAGACATCAGATGTTACCTCGTACGGACACAATCAGTAATTTCTAAAGTATCTCTTGGAAATTCGACCATCTTTCATAATTAAATTATTGATCGGAAGGCATTGATGATACATATGGAGCAAGTCTTGGCTATACCGCTCATCACACCCAAAGGGCACAAGCTCTACTTGGTAGCTATCCACGGTACGATTACAGTGTCACAATTCGGATACACCCCCGACCGCTTGTGCTTTCCAAGCCGACGTCGGTTTTGTTTATCTGTGAGATCGTAGTAAATGGTGTGTAGCTGAAAGACTCCAAGGCTATCCATAAGCCGAAAGATTATGTTAGCTTAAGAACTTCACGGGAGCTAATTCAACTTCTCAGATAACAATCTCAACGGCGTGGGGAAATCCTTCACAGTTCTTGGAAGAGTCGAGGTAGATCCATAAAGAACGACCTTTCAGCAACATGCTCCGCCACCTCCGTCGAGCAACCATATTCTCTTCACGAGACTAGGTTTCTACATCGAAAAGCAGCAATGGCAAAGTTTGCAATCCTACTCGCCGCCTTTATGGCAGTGGGTGTCAACCCTATTTTCGCTCACTCTGTCCTACCACGGCAAAGCAACACCACTAATTACATGGACACGATATCAGAATACGTCGACTAAAGGTACGATGACCTATGGAATGTCAGCCAGACGCTCCACGACAACCCCGAGCTAGGGTTCAAAGAGGCCAAAGCGCATGAACTTCGGACTTCGTTCATGGAGGCACAAGAAGGATGGACCGTCACGAGGTCGCCGCATAATATCAGCACAGCTTTCGTTGCAGTATTTGAGGGGAATGGCGATGGACCGGTCGTCTCCTTCAATTCCGAATACAGTTAGTCGAATCATGCTTTCAGTTCTGGTTGGGTTCCAACTAACGAGCAATGAAGATGCTCTCCCTAACCTTGGTCATGCTTGTGGACACAGCCTTATAGCTACTGCGGGCGTCACCGGTGCGCTTGCGGCCGCTGAAATTATGAAGGGGCAAAATCTACCTGGGAAGGTTATACTGTTCAGTACACCTGGTGAAGAGAGTCTCGGTGGAAAGGTCGATATGCTTGGGGCAGGTACCTTCGATGACTATGAGATTGACATCGGCCTGTACGTGTTCCTATCACCCCCAAAAAACACCACTCTCACTCCTGGACAAACTGCTAATTACACCTCAATCAGCATCGCCCACCCAACCAACAGTCCTAAATCACTATACATGAACACTTTCTCCACAAGCCGTCTGGACCTTGAATACCATGAAAAAACAACCCACGTGTCCGCTGCGCCTTACAAAGGTATCAACGCGCAAGATGCGGGAGAATGACTACAGCGCTATGTTGACGAAGTTCCCTTCCATCCAGCCTCTTTTCAAAATCTTCAACGAGAAGGGAAGCGTTCCGACCGGAGGCCCTCATACCGCACCTGTCGAGGCCGCAGCGAAAAGCAAGCCGGCTTTCGAGAAGGCGATGATGGCTGCCAAGGGTGTTGCTGGAGTGGCTGTAGATGTATTGATTGTGGAGGGTATGTTGCAGTCTGTTAAGGAGGAACTCGAGGCGCCCCGTGACTGAGAGGAGGAAGAAGAAGGGGGGTGTCGGAAGGGATATCACAAAGGTCAGGAAAGAATCGAGGGGTTTACATTTTCACCGATGTCGAGGAAGGAAGAGTCTGGATAGTAGAATACAAAAAACGGTATATCACGATTGATATAGTCACACCGAAACCGCGGATTTTGAGAAGCCCAGACACGGCGCAATGCCGACTCTGTCCTTCCACTATCTGGTGAGTGCATTTGGACTCTTCAGCGTCGCCTACCACGACATGAATGCAAATGTTGAAATTTCCGAGTGTGGAAAGCCGTTCGATGCCGTGCACCTGAAGTGAAGAAGGCGTGCCACAGGTATCGTTTTGCCCCAACAAACTCGAACACTAACCATTGAACACGAGAGCTGCAGTGCACCGATAGCGGCGAAAACACAATTTTCCCTTCGAAAACACGAGCAGCAACTAGCTGAACCGAATACCTGTCTTCATCCAACCAGCACCAATAAGATATACAGCACGGCAGTGACCGATCAGAACATCCCTGAAATCTTCTCGGCAATGCTTTTGCGTATCTACATAAGATTTGAGATGTGGACCGCACAGGATATGCAGGTTATGTCGCCCTACTGCATGTACCCCTGTGCACAACTTTATCCGTAGTCGGCGAACCATAATTTCCAGCTGCCGGACGGCTCACGCGCTCAAGTGCAGTGTGGAAGAAACGCACCACCTTTCCAAACCGAGTGTTGTGTTGTGCACACGAAAGAGGGTAAGGAGGGGTACATGCAGCTCCTCTAGAGCAACCGCAAAAGACAATTCTTGTTGGTTAGTCTTTCTCGACTTGATTCAAATTTACTTGGATCTGCGTCACTGGCTGTGCAGATTCGAAGCAACATGAAGTCAAGCGACGAATAGATTTCGTACACAAGTGTAACTGTTTAGATGGCGTCGGAGCTCGTACCTGTACTTGGGTCGAGAACGCAGTCCGAAGTCTGATTGATCAGTTACGAACCGAAGGAGTGTTTGTGTAAAAAAAAAAAACAAAGACATATGAAGCCCGCCCCACAGGACGCTTCACCGTACATGAGCATCCCATTTTCAGAGGTAAATCCATCATTGGTCTTGTCTGATCGGTGTACTTGACCAAAGAGCCTCCACTTCATCTACCAGGCCAAAGCGAACTAGCAGAGATGAAGAAGGAAAAAAGGGAAAAAAGTAACTTTCCCCCCCAAAAAAGCTCGTTTGTAGGATAGAAGGCCGGCTACGGTTTTGACTGTGTCGGCGTTGCGATCGCACTAAATGCTTAGTTCAGCCACGCTGGTGATCATCTTTTGCGTTCCAGACTGGCCGTGCCTCTGAGGAAAGGCAGGGATCGGATGTGCATTTGCATGTCATACATACCGAGAATCGGAGCATGAATCAGTGCGGACTCCATCGTTAACCTGGATATTGGTTTAGTCTGTATGCACACATCCAAAACAAGGCAATACTCGCTGGCCTACCTATGTGTATCAAGCAAGGTTGACAGTTTGACAGGTTTCAGCAGGGATGTCATTCGCAAGCATGCATAACTGACCGCTAGCTCCTCGGCAGAGTAAGTAGACGGGTAAAGCTAACAAGTAGATGTCAAGGAAGAGTCCGTCCGAACAAGATGTACAGGGTACCCGCATTCAAAGCCAGCACTCACTGCTTCCTGTCCACTCCTGTCGTTTTGTCCCATAAAGATAACCACAAACCATGTCCCCACTCTCACTTGATCACCTCTCCAGTTTTCCCAGACTGGTACCACCAGCGAGGCGTCTTCCAGTCGGGAAAAACTGGAATCCACAAATTAGCTATCTCGCCACTTTGGTCCCACATGTGCAGATGAACCCATATACGACCACGCGTTCCAAACTCCTATTAGATATTCCCAAAGGACTGCAGATGCAGACACACATGCAAAGATACCCAATGGAGGGAAAGACTGGCAAGGGCAAGTAGGGCTGCAAAGCAAATGTAATGCAGCTCAACTCAAGCCTTACTGACCGTCTTCTTAACGCGAACCAACAGCACACCCTTTGAAATGACGCCATCCGAACTATACAGATGCACCATACGAATGCCAGGTTGTAGGCGATCGAGACGGAAGCAAGCCCAAGCGGCCAAGTCATCGCCGAGGCGTTCGTCATCCATGACTTTGAACCTAAAGATATGTGAGATTAGCATGCATCCACAAGATTTGAGTTTTCATTAATGAACGCAGATGATGTGGCTGTCATGGGGGGTTGCAAAACGAACGAGCATAACATGCAGGAACACGTCGACGTGTGTTCTCATCGGGCGCTCCGATCGAGAAGAGGGGCGGATAGGAGATTGGATGTGATAAGAGGAGCTAAAAATGAGAAAGTGAGTTCCCAACGGCAACACTGGGTATAACGACGGTATACGTGTTACACTGCGCAGAGTATCCCGATCCCGGCAAGGTGCTACCGCCGGTCGCCGCGATCTCGGTTACCGAGCCAGGATTGATGAGGGGATGTCCGAATCGGCAGTCACGAGGCGCCAGTTCGTTGCCTCATCTGTTGTTACATGCAGACTTGAGGCACCACGGTAGGACGCAGGTCTGAATGTGAGTCCACATTGGTCGGAGAAGCCGTTGGGAAGCAGCTCGCCGAAGAACAGATAACTGGAAATGAGGAAATGAGGAAATGAGGCTTACCTGACGAAGGTCAACTCTTCTGTGACACCTTTCACTCCCTTGAACTCGATGATTTCACGGCCGAAGTCGGGATTGGTTGTTCTGTACGTCTTCGTCTTTTTCTTGAAGTCGCCCTTGTTGTTCTTCCCGCCTCCCGGGATTGCCTCGCCCTCACGTTCTTGAGGCTTTTCCACATGCAATTCAACCTTGACATAGGGCTTGAAGTCTTTGGGATCGTCCTCCTCGGGCGGTAGAGGAATATCCTGACCTGCGAAGAACTCGATGCTGAGGTCGAGATTGTGACGCGGCACTGCATCTTTTAGTGTTTTTCCGGCACTCGTGCTCCGATAGCCTTCAGGCTTCAACACCCATCCAGGCGTGCCTGCGAACATGCCTTCATTCTGCATCATGCCTCCGTCCCATCGCTGCCAATTCAAAGCCACAATCTGAACACCTTGTCTCCAGAAGATGGAAGGATTGAGATTTGAGGAGTCCAGCCTCAGACCTTTGGGATATGCGCGCATGAAAAAATGCTTGTTGTGGCTAAAGAGCGCCGTGGGGTTCGTCTCGTGTACTTCCATAAGCGTCTTCTCCGAAAGAGAGAAGACGTGGGTTGGGATGTTGGCCTCTGAGATGTCGTCAGTAATGTTGCGAGGATCACTTGACAGGTGCAACGCCACCTACCAGGAGCATCCAGTCCTTTGTAGTGGTACCCTCCAAAGTACACACCAAGTCTCGACAGCGACTCAATCACCTTTGGCTTTGGTGCTGGAGGGCCGTCGGGATTGTCTGATGCCTCGGAGCTTGTAACTTCCGATGCCATTGACTCGGTACTGGCAGCTTTGGACAGCTGTGCAGGCGCCTGCAGCGTTGTTGGTTTTGGGCCTGGGGCAGCCGGCTTGTGAGTGATACGCTTCACTTTCACCAGTATCTTGTTTTCCAAATCCTTCAGTGTAGGCAGTTTGACATCTTCCGAGGGTTCAGACGAGTTGAGCGGCAGGTCCACCAGCATACCCCTCCAATATTCCGTCATGATTTCCACCATGATGTCTTGCTGTTCCGGGCTCGTATGCACTTCCAGGCTAACGATCAGAGGCAGGTTTGAGGAGACGAAGGCATAGTCTCGAATCGTCTCGCAAACATCTCGGAAAGGCATATCTTTCGTCAACGTGTAGCCTGGGAACTGTCAGCGGAATACTGGCCGAACATTGCTGGATTGCGCATACCGTGATAGACCCGTGGCTCGGCTCTCGTAGAGCTATTGGATACCCACGGCTGGATGCGCCCTCCATCAGCCTTCGGTGGGGGTGTTGGAGTCGAAGCCGAAGCTGGAACCGAAGGCGAAGCTTCTTTAGGCTTGTCCTTGGAAGGCAGTGACCCCTTCCTTCCAAACTTGAGTTCCAGTCGCTTGCGAATCGACAGCTTGTCTTTCTTTTCCTTCTTGTCCTTTGCGGTTCCCGGAGCTTCGTCTTCCGAGCTTGCGCTTGAGCTTGAGCTCGACGGTGACTCTCCATCCCAAACATCGATTTCCACACAGCGACAGCCTCGAACGAGCACGTTTTTGTAGGCGTTTACGCTCGACACGCTCGACAGCTGGTTCCCGGTCAAGTACGTATTGTGGCTCGAGGAGACAAAGTAGTTGGATATGGGAAACGAAGTGTCCACTGGCTGTGCCGGCTTCATGATGTTTCCCAGACCGGTGGTGAAGTAGTCTGCGAAATGAGCAAAGGAGCCATCCTTCAGATTCTCCGCATCCACCAAAGGCGCCTGTTGCTCCTCGGCCAGCCACTTTGCCAGGCCATCCGCAGTCTCCAGCCTGTATTTCTTCTCCGCCTCTCCATAGACGGCCTTCAAGTATTTTGTGACACCGGGCGAGAGAGCCTCGACGACTTTTGCTTTGCTGGTAATGGCTGCGCTTCCTCCACCAGCTTGCAGCTGTGGTTGGTCGAGCTTCGGGGCTCCGACCTTGTGGTCTTTAGTCGGCGGGGCAGCCATGGCGCTATCGGCGGGTGGTGGGGCTGCAGAGGAGTGGAAGCAATATGGCGGACAGCGACTGCGCGAAAGGTGTGTATCGGGGCTTCGGCCGGCTCTAGCTAACCTTCACAACTCAACATCCACCCCGTGGGCGTCCGAGGAGAGGAGGAGGAGGAAGAAGAAGAAGAAGAAGAAGAAGAAGATGGGGAACAGGAGCGGGAGCGGGAGTTGTGCGTGGGCGTGAGCGTGGGTGCAGTAGTGCAAGCGCGTGGCAGGACGGTTGTCTTGGCGCCGGTCAACGTCTGACCGGTCCAATGCAGCACATGGCAGGAGACGGTGGAGACATCCTGCAGCTTGAGCATTATTTCCAAGAAAGATGACTGCAGCTCGTTGTGTCTGCACTCCCCGCAAGTTTGACCGACCACCACACCCAGTTGTGGGCGCTACGTCACAGGGTCCAGGCTAAGATAGCACGTTTCACGCAGCCATAGCCATCGGCACATCTACTGTGCACATGAACACGTAACCATGGCACAAACGCGCAAGGAAGCCGAGAAAGAAGTGCGGTCCTGGGGGTTCGGCCACGTCTTCACATGGTCTGATTCCATTTACCATGCCGCCGTCTATGCATACGTGCTAGTCTGCCTCTTCCATCTCAGCATCCTCATCCCCTCCCTCCTCTTCGTCGTCTTCCCACCACAGTGTAGGTCCAAGTCCAGGCTGGTTCATGGCGCCCTGTACATCGTCAGCACGCAGTCTCGAGCCAGCAGCTTCAGCTTCGGATACGTACGATAAGCCTCCAGGCGGTACCCTTCACCTCAATCGCTTCCCCATTTGCATCCTTTTGCACCAGCGTGGGTTTCTGGTCAGTCCACTGCTCTCGATCCACCCTGAACAGCACCGGTTCTCCCCTGTCGAAGAAGAGCTCGGCACCGCCATCCGGTTTCCAGATCCAGGTGTTCTCCGCTCGGTCGAACTCGCAGTTTTCGTGGAGCAGTTCCTTGGATACGAAAACTTCCGACGTGAAGTCCAGGTCGATGATGATGCCCTCCTCGCTGCTGGATTTGATGCGTCCGTACAAGATCTCACCCTGGAATGGGCGGAAGACGGTCATGCGGAACTCGACTGAATTCGTTAGATGTTGGAGCAAGGAAGGAGAACTTGTGATGTATACCGTTCACGTTGACAAGGCCAGTCCCGTGACCAATGAGGCCTTCGGAGGTTTGTAGGACATCCCACAGGCACAGACATAGTCCAACTTGTTGGATCACTTTATTCGAGTACTTGGCATTGATAGCATCCTTGAGTGCCTGCGCGCTTGGCCGGTGGAACTGATCAGGCTCGATCTGGATCAAATCTTCAATCGTCGTCTGCGGATGATTCGGTCAGCGAACGTGGGGGTTGTGAGAGGGTTGGGCGCAACCTACAAGGATGAACATAATCGCGCAAGGCCAACAAACATGCTCGAGAGGCTTGGAGGGAGTATTTGTAGGACTACGTGCTAACGTAACATGATGGCTGACCAGGAAAAACCATATGGAGGTCGGAGGTGCTGGTCTCCCATTGGTGAGTCGAAACTCAACACGCTAGGTACCGGCAGTGGCTTATCGATAACCTTGATTTTCTCGAGCTCCAGCCGCGGAACCTGCCATCGCCTTTCGTCGCCTCGTCACAACATAATCTGCTGGAAAGGAGAGACATTCTCGGACAAATGCACGTATCTTCCTAGTAACTGGACCCAGCATGAGCTCCTTCCGCTTTCCACCACCGCCTCCGCCGCCGCCGAAAGCTCCCTCGAACGATGCGCAGAATACCTACAGCAGTCAAAGAGAAGGGCGTGGAGGGAGAGGGGGCCGTGGCCATGGCCGCGGCCGTGGCTATGGGAGAGGAGGGGGAGGCGGAGGAGGAGGTCCAGGAGGCGGAGGTCGCGGCAGAGGCAGAGGCAGCTTTCACAACAACCCGAGCGGTGGTTATGGGCAGGCAGATGCGTTTGCTGCTCCTGCACCACTTCAGCAATCACCTCCACCACCAGGACAGGGCGCGTGCAAGAGGAGGCGGCAAGAACGCGGGATGCAACACAACGCTGAACAAAAATCACAGCCTGGCCATAAAGTACAATCGCAGGGCACAAAACCTCCGCGGGCCAAAGTCAAATCAGCCCCAGCTGTACCCGGATTTGGCTTCTCGCTCCCAACTGCCCCCACGCCACGGTCCTCTGCCAGCAAGAAGGAAGACGACAGGAGCGAGCCGAAGAGGCGCAAGCTGAATCTTGGTCTCACGCATCAGCGGCAGGGGGATGATACCGAGGGTAGCTCTGAGGAAGATGTTGACGAGGAGGCTGAATGGGGATCGGACGAGAAGCTGAAAAATGGCGTCGTGTTCGAACACAATGGAAAAGTCATTTCGCTTCAAACACCGGCAGAGATACACGCGTGGAGGCAAGATCGAAAGAGCAACTTTCCAACCAAACAGCGTATCGCAGAGAAGGCGCAAGAAGCTGCGCAAAGGAGAGAAAGCGAGCTTGCCTTCCTCGCGAGGATCACAGGGAAGTCCGGAAAGCACAAGGCTCCGGCTGGGGAGAAGACGGAGAACAAGCCCCATGTCAAACTGCAGCCACCCGATCTCGCGGACCTGCGCAACAGGGTGCAGAAGAGCATGCAGACGAACTCGGCGGCGGAAGCTCGGGTGACGCGACCCTACGCACAACTGCCCATCGTCGACCTGGGTCTTGACTACGAAACTGAAACAGAATCTGACGCAGAATCTTCCGTCGTCTCCTCCTCCTCCTCCTCCCAATCCGAATCGGACTCGGACGCAGATTCTTCTGACATGGACGCACCTCCCACTCCACAGACCTCCAAGGTTACCGTCGCACCCACCGTTGCTCCGCCACCCCCCAAATCCGCTCCTCCGCGGCAACCATCCAAGAACAAGAAGCAAGATTCCTGTCATCAGTGGGAGCAGACGGGCAGATGTAAATATGGTCGTCATTGCAAATTCCCCCATCCCAGCAAAGACGATGGGCCCAAGATGACAAGTCTATATGAGAGGATGGTGGAGCAGGAGTTGGAGAAGGCAGATCGAATAGCGTTGGAAGCGATAAAATACCTAGGGATGAACAAGTTCTTGGGATGAGTACATGTACATTCTCAAATATCCAATCTCTCTCTCTCTCTCTCTCTCTCTCTCTCTCTTTCTCACACACATACACATTTCCAGCCAGGTGGCATCCTCATCTCAAACAGCCAAAGCCTCCAACCCCATCGTCCCAACCTCGTCTCTCTCTTCGCTCCCCTCGCCCTCGCCCTCCCTCTCCCTCTCCCGCCTCCTCAAATGATCCGTCAACTGCGCAATGCCCCCACTCCCCCTCTTCATCAACCTACACGCCAACCCCGTATCCCCAACCTCGATCCACTCCAACCCATCCCCATGCACATACCACTCCCTATCGATCCTCACATACGATTTGAGCCGCAAACACGCATTGTGCGCCAGCCGGACCTGCCGACCGAACGGGCGCTTGGGCACGGGCGCGATGGGTATGTAATTGGACAGAATGTCGGCCTGGGTGTGGCGACGGTCCGGGTGCGATGTAATCTGATAAGGTGGGTGGGTTAGCCAGATGGATGGATGGATGGATGGATGGATGGATGGATGGATGCAAAGGGCACGGGAGGAGAGGGGCTTGGATCCATGGCACGCACGTACTGTGACGACTCTCCAGCAATTCTTCATGCCGGGTTTGCGACCCAGGACCAGCACCATGTGTTTTTGGACCTTGGGTGTGGTGTCGGTTGGGATGTCGCGGGTCGGGTCCAGGACGATGTTGTATAGACCACCTTCGATGATGTGGGAGCTCATGGTTGCTGATGGAAACGAAAATGGCACCACCGGTGAAGTGGCTGGGTTGGTAACGTAAAGGGTGGATGCGCAAGCATTATATATCGGGAGGATGCGTGCAGGTGTACGTGTACTGCCACAACTCCGCCGTGCCTCCTTCGCAGGCTGCACGGTGAAGAATCCGGGGTATGTGTGTGTGTGTGTGTGTGTGTTGATCTGTTGGCTATGAGGATCGCATAACTCATGCGGCGAGGGCGAACCTCAGGCAGCGCCTAATTTGAATGCTGCGCCCACTTCACCACCCTATCCAAGGCAGACATAACCCGATTCGGGAAGGAGAAAAGAAGCTGTGCGGGAACAACAAAACCAAGATGCACTCGTGACTTCATGTCATTCATTATTTACGTCGTGTCTTCCAACACAAGACTGAAAAAGAAATCAGCCATCTGGAACGTTCATGGTAGGCCGGGAAAGCCACTCATTCTTCATCCTCGTCGTCCTCCCCAAATTCAACCCCGTACTCCCCACAGACATCCCACCGATCCCCCTTCGCTGCCCGACTTACGTACTTTGTGAAACGCAGCACGCCTTTATCCCTCAATACTATAGCGAGGTTGTTCCACGCCGCTGGTTGCGAGAACAATACGCCATCATCCTCATCCTCGCCAGCGCTTTTGTAAACCGCCGGGTCGACTTTGGCTTTGCGTCGCTGCCCAGCGCCTGTGTTTGTCGAGGAGGAGGGCTCGGTGGGATTGGCGCCAGCTGTTGTATCTGCCGGCTCGTCCTCTTCACCTGCCATGTACATTTCATAGCCACCGACTTCTTCTTCTGGCTTCGCGGCGGCGGGGCCCTTGCCGTTCGCTTTGCCGGAGGAGCCATTTTCCGTCACGTCTTCTTCTCCCTCCTCGTCTTCATCGCCCCAGCCTTTTGAAGGGGTGATGCCGAGACAGATTTCGAGCTGTGGATCTTCTTCCTCGTACGCAGTGGCGAGTGTATAGTCCTTTCCGCGTCGGAACCTACGAGCGTAGATGTTGCTCTTCGTGAGTGTGATGCCGGTGACAAGGGAGATCCATTTCGTGAAGGCGGGGTGTGGGAAGAGGATGTCGACGAGATCGTCATAGGGTGTCAGGGTCGCGCCGTCGGGGTATGTCGTCTGTATGGGCTGAACCGGTTTTCTGTACAGGTAGCGATGTTTATGCGGTGGGCGAGCGACCCCGACTCCGGACTGGTCTTTGTAATAGGGGTTTGCGGGTAGAGAGGGTTCTTGCTCGTGATCTTTCGATTCGAGATACTCGCGCAGTTTGACGCAGAACTTGGCCGAGAGGAATTCTGCGAGCCGCAGCGAGGATTCGTCGGAGAACATCTTCGAGAGCTCTTCGACGGTGTCCGGGGTCAGGTAGTTCGGATTCATGTACTTGATGAGGAAGTCAATTTCATCGGCGGTCATCTCGTCGTCCTCGGCTTTGGCTTGCTCCTCCCAGTGTGGATTGTCGACCCAGTTTGGCTGCGGCTCGTCGAAGACGTCGGCCTTGCCTCCTTGCAGCTGGGCGAGCGAGCTCTTCTCGGCGAGCCTTTCCTCGAGGCCTTGCTCGTAGCCGTCCTCGCCTTCCTGCGGGATATGGAACCAGCCGCTGATGGCCATGCGAACGCGCCCGCCGTCGTCCGTGTCCATTTCGTCCGCACCCCGTCTGTACACCTCCTCGACATCGTGGAAGCTCTCTCCCGGCTGCACGGTGAAGAAGGAAAGCTGGTTCCAGGCGGGCGGCACGGAGACGGAAAAGTCTGGCTGCGGGACCTTGACCTCCTCCCCACCTTGGAGGGTCCTATCCCGAGTCGGAAACAAGCGCAGTGCGCCTCCCCATTCCGGTTTCCACGGCTTGTCCGGGTCCAGCAGGTACAGGATCCAGCTCACGCGCCGGCTCCCGATCACATCGTCGTGGCACAGAAGATGGCAGCCAGGCGTGTATACATTCTGCCCATGCATGTCAGCACACGCACTCCCCACATGCAGGCTCGCGCGACCTACCACGGCCATGTCCGTCTTCGCACCGCTCAACGGCCCGGACCCCGTTATCGAAGCAAGATAGTTGCGGAAAGCCGACGAGTAGAGCGAATCGCGCAGCGTGAGAAGCGAGGGCAGACGCTGGAGCGCCGAGTCCGGGAGGCCATCGAGATTGGCCAGATCGCCCGACTGGTGGATCTTGTAGATGTCCGTCTCTTTGGGGGTGAAGGAAATGTGCTCGCGGATCTCGTCGCGCACATTGCGAAGGAGAGCATCGTCGACGAGGCGATGGATCACGGCGTGCTTGTACCTGGGGCCGCCACGGGTCAGAGTGCGCGGGCGCGATTCTGTGCAGCACAACAGGGCACTTACGGCTGCGAGGCGGCGTAGTACTGCGTGTAGCTCTCGAGCACCTCGGCGGCGAAGAGGCCGTCGCGAAACTTGGAGTGCGCCTCCTCGTCCGAGATGGCGCGCTTCTTGGCCTTGCCATTGGCGGGCGTGTCGCTCTTGCGCTTCATGGTGCGGTCGGGGCGGACGAGAAATCAACACAGCACATGCATGGGAGCATGGAGAGCTTGGGAACTGGGGAGCTGGAGAGCTGGAGAGCTGGAGAGCTGGAGAATCGTTGAGAGATTGTGTGTGTGGGCCCCGCTCGCCGGCAGGAAGAAGCTTTGGCTCAGACCACCACCGCGCCATGTCCATGTGCCTTTCCCCGCCCATCCTACCGTGGACCGCGAGAGTCGTATAAGGTTGCATCGGCCGTCTTTCTGATGGGGAAATGGCGGGCAGGACTTGGGTGCTGGAGGTTGAATTTGTTATATTCATAAATCGGTGCATGTCTTGGCGTCTCGTGCTACACGGTACAGTGGGGTGTGGTGTCTATTCTGGCCGACTCTACAAGGGCACAGCTAACGCCGAGATGGGCAACGCGAGAAAAGCTTCAGAGAGGTCACCCCAGCCCCTCCTCGTAGGCCAGCATGAGGGCCATGGCTCTCTCGTACGTCCACATGGTGACTGCGCTCGCCGGAGCCGCCTTGAGAAGGCTCACCGTCAGCCCGCGATACAGCCCTCTCCTCCCCTCATGCCTCGATATGTGCGACAGCGTGTTCAGCACACCCGCATACACGGGGATGTTGCGATGCACATATCGCGACCGCATCGGGCCTTGGACCTGCAGCCGCTTGCGCGTGGTATCGAGCGGATACACGGCCGTCTTGGAAAGCACGCTCGCCAGAATTCCGGCGGCTGCATCCGACGTGCCCAAGGGAAGCGGGACGGGCGAGACGGCCATGACAGGCTTCAATGCTTCGTAGCTGGCGAAGAACAGGCCCATGTAGGGAACGATCTGGCTGACGCCGGCGCCCAGGCCGCGGAAGAAGCCCCCCGGCCCTTCGTGTTCCGCAATGTGCCCAAGGGATGCCACGATGGAGGCGTACACCCGGTCGGGCCCCTGGGCTGCGAAGCGCGTCCGGAGCAGGTCCAGAGGGTACGTGGCGGTTGTCGCAACGGCGCCGGCTGCCGCTCCGCTGAGGAAGGAAACGGCCGGGCTGGGCAGGCTGTACGGCGGAGGAATGGCCTCGAGGAGGTGCGACATGTACGTGTATGCGGAGAATTGGGCGCTGCCGTAGGCCAGGTACATGGCTTCGGCGGGGACGTTGCCCTTCCACAGCCCGGTGAGGCCCTCCTCGCGCAGGATCCGCCTCAGCGTGCCCACCGTCCCCTTGTAGACCGGTCCGTCGACGCCATGGTGGCTGAGAGGGTCCGAGAGGGAGTGCACCTGGAGCTGCAGGCGGATCTTGACCACGTCGAGGGGCGCGATCACGAAGCTGCGAGGGGGTGGTCAGTCCTCGGCATCTACGTAGTATGTTCGCCATGGCAGAAGGCGGCGAGGGCATCCTACCGCGAAACGAGGCCGGCAACGGCGCCTGCAGTGGCTACCTGTCGCTGCGAGCCCTGGGCAAGCACCCAAGTCAGCGCGGGCCGCCTATGTCCAGATGAGGTGGGAGAGTTACTTCATGCTTCAGCTGTGCGACGCCCTCCGACATGCGCAAGCCTCGGATGGAGAATAGATTGGATGGAGGGGGGGTGGGGAGGAGTGGGACGAGCGGCGCCGGGCGAGCGGTGGATGGGCCTAGAAAAGCCGCCGTGTCTTCCCAGGTTGTCCTGTCTGATCTCGTCCCCTGATCAACTGATCGACTCTATAGAAAATGTCGCCGTGCTTCACCAGCCCTCTCACCGTCGCACGGACACACGGCGCGTTGTGCAGAAACGCCGCCGCGAGACGCTGCCGGGCGCCGGCTGCACTTCCGCGGAGAGGCTTTCTGGCCGTACACCCCAAGGCGAACAATATCGCCGTGAGCATCGACGGCGATTCACGGGCATTCGACCCCGTGTTTCTTCGTGACAGCTGCACGTGCCCGCAGTGTGTGGATCCGTGCAGCAGGCAGAAGCTCTTCCAGACGTCCGACATACCCCAAGACCTACAGGCACGCTGCACGACGGTGCTCGCTGGAGAGAAAGGGCCGGCCATCCAAGTCGAGTGGACGAAGGATGTAAAAGGCTTTGGGCCCGAGCACCGCACACGGCACTCGGTTGATTGGCTACGCAGAGCTCTCAACACCGAGCTGGGCTTGAGGGGAGGGGTGCGGCAGCAGGAGAGAGTGCTGTGGGACAAGGAGACGATCCTCAAGAACAACAAATGGGTGGACTGCAAGGATTGGATGGGCCATGACGAAGCCCTCTTCGACGCCTTGACCCATCTGCACAGGTACGGGCTGCTCTTCCTCAAAAACGTCCCGGAATCGGAAGAGTCGGTGGTGGACATTGCAGGCCGGATAGGAACTCTCAAGGATACCTTCTACGGGCGAACCTGGGACGTTCGATCCAAGAAACAAGCCGAGAACATCGCCTATACCCCAAAGTACCTCGGTCTGCACATGGACCTCCTGTACACCACGAACCCGCCTCACCTCCAGCTCCTCCACTCTCTCCGCGCTCGAACGCCGGGTGGTGAATCCTTCTTCAGCGATTCTTTCCACGCCGCCCACCGCCTCCAACGGCGATCGGCCTCGCACTTCCGCACACTGTGCACCTTCCCCGTGACCTACCATTACCACCACCCAACCCACCACTACCATTACACCCGCCCAACCATCGAGCTCCACCCATACCCCCCCAACCACGGCGAGCCCACCGCTCCGACCATCCACCGCGTGAACTGGTCCCCGCCCTTTCAAGGCCCCTTCGAAGCCTGCATCGGCGGCGAGCGCCAGACCGCACTGCAAGACTACCTTTCCTCTGCCAAAGCGTTTGACGAGCTGCTCAGCTCCGAAGACAGTCTCTTCGAGTACAGGTTGAACGAGGGCGAGTGCGTGATCTTCGACAACAGGAGGGTGTTGCATGCGAGGAAGGCGTTCGATGCCACAAAGGGTGAACGGTGGTTGAAGGGCGCGTATCTGGATGACGATGTCTTCTTTTCCAAGCTGAGGGTTCTGGAGGAAAGGTACCTGGGGCAGTGGCATGCTGAGGGGGTTGCAAGGCCGGCCGTGTGAAGTAATCTACTGACCTCCCGCTCTATGCCCGCTTCGAAAAGCAAGTAGGTTAGCCATGGGTACGTGCCCTTTGGTAAAAACCTGTAGTAGGTAGTAGAACTCGGACGATTTCACATGTGAATCGGATCGGACATGCTCAGCCATCAACACGAACCACCGCCATCGCACTAAAAGTGTGCACGCCACCTTGGTCGAATGCCACTCAGCACAACCATATACGCAGCCGTACTGCCACGCTAATACTACCTACCATGCAGCATGACCTCGCCGTCCCATCACAAGGTTACACCGTCAGTTTCTCACACCCGTGCCCGCTTGCGCCCGAAGCAGCTTCTTGCCCCACAGCGACGTGCCAGCGGGTCAACATAGTGTGCGGAGAGTCTACCGGGTCTGCCGGGTCTGCCGAAGTGGCCAGTATGGTGTGGTTTGGTCGCGAACGTGATGGTCGCCGATGGGTAGGGGGCGGAACACGTGTGCGGTGTCGATCAATCTGTGGCGATCAACGTTGAAGTGGATGACTGGATGGGGGGGGGGGGGTAGTCATTCAGTGTTCCCTCTCACGATGTCCAGGCATCGCGTCGAGGTGTGTGGATGGGGGGTTAGAACATTCAGAAGTCGTATTCGAGAACAGATGCTGATTATTATATACAGATTGCCGACCCAATAAATAAAATCATCAAAGCCAAAAGTCATCGAAAATGCGGCAGTAAAGTATGCCAGATACCATACATGTGTGGAGAATGAGTCTCGGTGCGGAAAAATCTTGTCTTGTCTTGTCTTGTTTGATGGGGCCCAAACGATGCTGGGCGCTGAAAGTCCTCTGACGCATGGCTGTGCAAGGGCAATTCGATACTCAACCCTCTCCCATCGACACAGATGCTTATGCGGAGAATTGTTTCTCGCCCTTGGGTCCTTCGCCCTCGTTGTATTGCACAGACCTCTTGCGGATGGCCTCGCCCTCGACATCGGCCAACGACAAGTGCCTGTTATCGGCACGGGCGTCCTGCACGTCCTGGAAGGAAACGCTGGGCACGAAGCCGGGTGATTTCCAGGCGTGTGGGACCTTGGCGTAGAGCTCGTCGACCTGCTCGAGTGCAAGACCTTTGGTCTCGTAGATCATGGCCCAGACGAAGAAGATGCAGACGAAGCAGAAGCCGCCCCAGATGAAGAAGACCTTGGCGCCGAGGTTTGCGTTGCCAGGGCCGTCATTGACCATGTACGGTGTGGCGCTGAAGCCATGTCAGTTGGAGACGTTGGGGGGGGAACCAAGGACGGGAGTGCACTCACTATCCGATTGCGAAATTCAGAAGCCAATTGGAAGCAGTCTTTCGAGACGGTTAGCAAGCGGTATTTGCGATTCTGAGAGAGATACTCACTGTCATGGAGAGCGACTTGGCGCGAACCTTGAGCGGAAAGATCTCGCCGGTGACGACCCAAGCCACAGGACCCCAAGAGCAGGCGAAGAAGAAAATGTAGATGCAGACGAACGAGATCATGGCATTCTGAGCCGCCGGATTTCCGGATCCGACGACCGTTCCGGTGATGGCGACGATGAACTGGCAGACAGCCATGCCGCAAGCACCGAAGAGCAAAAGATTGCGCCTGCCCCATGCTTCAACGAGGTAGAGACCAGGTAAGGTCGATGCGACGTTTATGGACGACGTAATCATGGAGATGATGAACGGGTCATGGAAGCCGGCGTTTTTGAAAAACGAAGTACCGTAGTAGAAGATGAAGTTGACGCCGGTGAGCTGCTGGAGGGATTGAAGAAGACAGCCAGTGGCAAGACGCAACCCAAGGCTGCCGCGGAAGCAGTCAATGTAGGTGGCTTTACCCAAAGAGAGCTCATACTCGTGGTTGGCGGTGATTTCCCCCAACTCTTCCAGCAGAGCGGGGTGCTCGACATCGAGTCTCCGGAGCTTCGAAAGGGACTTGGCGGCTTCTCCGGGCTTGCCCTTCTTGATCAGATAGCGCGGTGTCTCGGGGAGGAAAATGCACCCGGTGAAGATGATAAGAGCCCATGCAAATTGCACGGCAATGGGGATGCGGTAGGAGCCGGTGTCGTTGCGGTTTTGAGTCGCATTGTCTACAATCGCTGCAAGCAATAGCCCGATAGTAATGGCAAGCTGATAGGCCCCGACGACAGCACCGCGGATCCATTTGGGACTTGTCTCTGATTGGTACAGGGGAATTGTCGCGGAGATCATACCGACGCCATAGCCGGCGAAGAAACGGCCGGCGACGAACATGGGGATGGCAGTAGCGGCGGTTTGAAGGATGACGCCGATGCAGAAGATGGCGGTACAGACGACGAGACCAAGGCGACGCCCAACCGTATCAGCCACGGGAGCGGCAGTCAAAGCCCCGAAGAATGTGCCGGCTGACAGGATGGAAACTATCTCGGACGTTTGTGATGAGGTAACGTCGGGCTGATTGTCTTTCGGATTTGTATACCTTTGGAACGTTAACACTTGCGGGTTGTCGCTGTCATCGAGTTGAGTCCTACCCGGTAGAAAACAGATCCCTCCAGTGCTTCATGCCTAGAATACCGCCGATGGTACCGGTATCATAGCCGTAGAGCACACCACCAAAGGCGACAAACAGCCCAATCATGATAGCCGGTGCTGCCGAACCAGGCGCATCCTTGGGTTTTTTGATGGAAATGCCCATGATGACAGTCGCTGTCTGTGTATGTGACGATATGAGGAATGAAGAACGTTCAAGGTTCGTAGCTCGCAGAGCGGATGAGTGATGTGTCATTAGAGAACGAGGGCTTCGGAGAGCCTTAAATAGTCCCCACGGTTTGGGCGGACAGCGCGAGGGAAGTCATCTGGACAATCGAATGGAGGGCTACTGTCATTACTGGACAATGCATGGAGAAAAAAAGTGGGTAGCATCACCTTAGTGCGGTGACTAGAATCGGGGGGTGTCCCATGGGCGTGTTAGGCTCGAAATGGGCCTTACCATGGCCACCACCTATCCTGGACCTTGATCCTGGTCACCCTGACGGGGAAACAGAGCTTTGTAGATGCAGGTTCGCATCGACTTGGGAGTTCCGAGGGCAAGCAGTGGGGTATCGGCTGAACAGGGAGACTTTCGAGAAGGACGTGGAGATGCAGAAGGATGCGGAGAACAACGACTGCATAACGCGGGGCAAGGCTGAAGCAAGAGGAGGGATTTTCCTCGGCAAGGGCTTGTCGATGCTTAGTGGAGTAATGCGGGGAATTAGCGGCCAGTAGTGGTGATTTGTACAGTTCCATCGATGGTATACGAATCCCAGTTGCATTCGCAAGGACAGCCCCGCACACTAAAATTGTCCATTGTCCCTTGTGGTATCCCTTCCATCTCGATCGGAAGAGCGACGGAACTCGTGTCGACCCTGTTCGGAGCCATCTTCCCAACTGTTTATCGGGTTGATGCTTGGGAGAGCAACGGATGTATGATGGGTGGTGAACGATCCGGCGTTGACCTTTGCACCCACCGGCTCTGATGAATGAATGAGACATCGACGGCACGTACTCGGTCCTTTCAACGTCATGTGTTCTCGCCGCGGCGGTTGTGGAGCTATCGAAGCACCGACCAGGTCCTTGGGAAGACTGTCGGAAGGATACATGACGCTACTCCAAAAGAGGCATAGTGGATGATGGGATTGCGAATCGAGATGCTACTGTTGAGGCTCTTCTGCTAGTGCACGACGACTGGCGGAGCATCGTGGCTGACCATGCGACCATCGGAAGGCCCGAAGGCCTGCATGCAACATCGACAGGACCACTCAGCGCGTTCACCAGTCCTGAGGAACTGCATGTGCGGCTCCGATGGACGACACGCGACGGGCGTGGCGTATCTGACAGTCTATTCTGGGGCTGAGTCTGTCTGCAGTGGGTCGAGAAGCTGGCAGACACAACAATGGTTTGGTCCTGTAGATGCATGAGGCTGATGTCCAACATGCCGGCCAAGAGCTGTACAGCTGGGCAAGCCTTCCAACGGCGAAGCTTGAGTGGGCAGATTCGCGTCCCACAGATTGGCCTAGTAGATGTGGCAAGATGTATCCATCTACCAGATGCGCACTGTACGGATGGATGTATGGATCTATGTGTGGCCTATACATTATTGAACGAATACGGAGATACGGGTATATACATCCAGCAAGGAGTGGCATACCTCCAACCAATCAAACACGTCCAACGCGACCCACTGCCACTGCCACTCTCTACTGTGTACAGTCCACCGCTACTGCCAAACTCGAGCCCCTCACCGCCTTCCCTTCTCATCCCACCCTATCCCATTCCATCCCATCCCATCAAACACAGGCAATCGAACCGTACCTGGGTGCGAACAGTGCGTGAACAGTGCGTGAGCGGCCCCAAAAACAATGGCCGACCCCTCCAGCACCACCACGCCCCTCCCACACGATCCCCCCTCTCTCCCCGCCTCCCCCCTCCCCAAACGCACAAAGGTAATCGACCCGACGCCCCTCACACAGTCGACAACCCTCCCACGAGCCACCGACTCCGGCACCGCGACGCCCACACCGCTCGCGGGCATGGCATCGTTGCAGCCGCCCGCACAAGTCGCGCCGAGCGCCGCCGAGCAAGCATTGCAGGTGCAATTGCTGAGCGACAAGGCAAAGGCGCCGACCAAGGGCAGTGTCTTTGCAGCGGGTCACGATTTGTACAGTGCGCGCCACGTCGTGATCCCGGCAAGGGGGCGCGCGAGGGTGGATACGGATATTTCGATTGCGGTGCCGGCTGGAACGTGTGAGTCTTGTGCCGGATGCACTCCGGGGGCCTCGAAGGGCAATTGCTGATGAAGGCGCTGCAGATGGACGCGTAGCCCCTCGCTCCGGCCTCGCTGCCAAACACGGCATCGACACCATGGCTGGAGTCATCGACGCCGATTATCGCGGCCAAGTCGGCGTTATTCTTGCCAATCTCTCAGAGGAGGACTTTGAGGTCAACGTTGGAGATCGCATTGCGCAGTTGATTGTTGAAAAGGTACGAATATACCCGTTGGGTGCCTGGCAGATTGCGACACGTCGGGGTATGGGAAGGTGGCTGATTGATGGACCAGATTGCTATGCCCGAAGTCGTGGTCGTTGCAAAGCTCGAAGAGAGCGTACGAGGTGCCGGTGGCTTTGGTAGCACGGGAGGTTTCGGTTCTGCAAACGGCGCTTGAGTGGACAGCTCCACAGGCACCGTGCCCATGGGGTAATGGACGATGGGGAATGGGGGATGTGCATGTGGAACACGATGTATGATTATGTTGGATGAAGCAGGCCAAATAAAAGCCAGAACCCATCAGGGTAAAGCAAGGGGACCTTGATCCACCAACCAAAAAGAATACCACGTTATCTTACTCGTTCATCTTCCACCCCACTCTCTCGTGAACTCTACGACTTCCCCCCCACCACCTGCACAGCACCCTCTCCCGTTTTCCCCAGCCCCAGATGTAACACATTCAATTGATCAGGCAGCTTTTCCCCCACCTTGTCCTCCACATGCCCACCCTCCTCGACTGCCCTGGGCTTGAACCGCTCAACCTCGGGCGGATCTGCAATCTCCTTGATAAATCTGACCACTCTAACCTCGCTGGCGTTCATAAGCGCCAGGTGCCTCCTCTTCTGCCTCTCCAATTCGGCCTCCTCACCCTGCCCACAGCCTTCCTTCTCCGCCCGCGCATCATATGCTTTCATCCTTTCTTGACAAACCTCTGTCGTCTTGGCCAGGATGGCCTGCATGCTCGCCAGTACCTTTTGACACGCTTTTGCGAGGGGGAGCTCGGTGGCGGAGACATCGTCTGGTGATCGCCAGCTCGGTCTTGAGGAGAGGCCAGGGGTGGAAGAGGCATGGACGGCTTCGATGAGACGTGGGACCGTGAGAGCGGCGAACATGTCGCCGGTGCCGGAGAAGAAGATGGGGAGCATTGGGAGGTCGATTCGGAAGAGGCGGGGCTTGAAGTCCGAGGTTGCGGTTGAGCCTATGATTGTTATATATTCCGCCTGTTGTTGTTGTTGTTGTTGTTGTTGTTGTTGTTGTTCTTCCGCGGGAGGCTGCGGTGTAGGCGAATGGCTTGGTTGATGTTGTGTGGGAGCTTGCCATGCGGCGGGATGTGAAGTCACCGCAGCATGGTCTGATGTTGAGGGTATTTGTGGATTGGATTCGGCTGCTGGGTGTGAGGTCTCGGAGTTCGACGGGGTTGACGCGGAGGGTGATTGTCGACCTGATGCTGTGGCTGAGGCGGGTTTGGAAGGTGCTCGCGAAGCCGCTTGGGATGGCAGTGTTTGGTTGTCGCGTGTCAATCGTAGCGAGGTTATGATGACGTGGGGTACTTGGTACGTCTTGTGGAGGACTTGAATGGCTGCCGCGAGGGAATTGAGATCGGTGATGGTGGTATCGGAGAGAAGCCTAGCAGGTAGTCGTTGTCAGCGAGACACTCGAAGGACGTTGAGATTGACTCACTCGGCCTCGAATTGGTTCGGCAGAATGAGGTCTGCTTCTCTGAGCAACGACTTGTACTCAGCTACCTCATCCTCTGGGATGTATAACTTGCCATTGTCGCCCATGACTGGATCGAGCACTTCTCACTGTCAGCTGGGTCGCTCTATGCGGCCGTCGAAGGGAACATACCCCAGAAGAAGCTCCCCGGCTTCGTACCAGCATTGAACTTGACATCTCTACCGATCTTTCCCACGGCTTGTACCGCTTGCGCGCTCGGCATGTATCCCGTAAGGAGGATGTCGAAGTCGTTCAGATTCGATTGCCGCAGACCCTCGTACAGCTCCAGTATCTGCTCCGCAGACGTCTTGGTGCCCTTGACTTGTTTGTATCCCGTATGATTGCCTTTCTGCCCGTCAATGTTTGTGTAGAAGCGTGTTGGGCCGGAATATGCGTACTGTAGTGCACGGTGTTGATAGCGGAGACGTCGCATCCGAGAGCTTGCATTGCGAAATTTGCCATCTTGTTGCCGACATATCTTAGGAGAAACTCAGCAGTGTGCGCGTAAATGGCTTCCAGGAAGACTCCTCACCCGTGGACTACCTATCGCATGTTAGCTGACCACGTCTTCGCATGTGCGCGTGTGACTCTTACATGGCTAGCAATGGCAAGCACACGAGTCTCTGGAATTAACGTGTCCGAAGCCATCCCGCACGAGGTAGAACAGTTGTAAAGGAAGTGAAAGACAGACGGGTGAAGCACCAGGGGAAGAAAATGCAGGGCTGGAGCAAAGTTGTAAGTGATGATGTTGTTTTTTTCCGTAATCTGATCGACCGAACTCGTTGACGTCGGTGGGGCTAATTCGTACCCCTCTCGGTGGCACATGTCGCACCGAACGCCTGGAACAAATCTGCAGATATCGCCAATCTGCTACCCCCACCCAATATGAACCCGAGAGACGCTCATTATGCAGATCAAGACATTACTGTGTACGCTGCCACCAACCCCCACACAATCCTTGGATCCATGTATGCCAAATCGCTTGCTGCCGTAACACTTCACTCACTCTTCGTCACCAATCTATGGCCATCAGTACAAGTTTTTTTCAAACAGAATAGGATCGAGCTTACCTTGGGCGCGAGGTAAAACCGCAAGTAGCTGTTGTCTTGCATTCCGTATTCCACCAAGAGCGGCACCTCGCTGGACAAGCTTAGCTTGACCCGGTCGGATAAGCCGCTCGCCTTGCAGAAGTTGACCAGGTACTTCAAAGAGAATGTGAGTGAGACGGGTTCGGCCAGCTCAATCTCGACCGCCTCTTCGGGCTTCTGAATATCTGTCGTAGCCCTCAGCTGCACGGAACCGGACCCGATATCGCCCTGGGCGGCGAACTTGACTCCCTCCTTCGTGCACTCGATCAAGACTGGTTATGCTTATCAGCACTGCACCGCTTAACCACCCCCCGGGCTCCACGTACCTGACTCTGAAAGTGCACTGAGATCTCGACAGATGCGCTGGAACTCTGCTGCGGGCAGCGTGATGGACGCGGCGTAGTCTGTTTCAGGGATGCCCAAGTGGTCCTGATCAATGTCCATGAGCTTGATATCATACTCGCTGATCCTGTCGGCGGTCTTCGATTCGAAAACAAGGTTCACGACGTCTGGCGCATCCTCTGCCTTGAGCGTCAAGACATCGTCGCTCTGGGCGGCACGAAGGACTTTGGTGAGCGAGCTGAGGTTGATGCCGAGGGCAATGTTGCGGTCGCATCGGTAGGGGTCGAAGCTTTCGGAACGAAGGAGCATAGATACAAGTGCGACGTGGGAGTTGTCCATCGCCTGCAGTGCAATGCCGGAGTCGTTGCAGTCGAAGTTGCAGTCTTGCACCAAATCCTTGATGGCATCGACCACCTAGAAGATGTCAGAGGTTACAAACCAAGTATCAAGTGGAGCGTCTCTACCTTCTTCAGCATGTTAGCTTGGTCTAGGCGTGCCTCAAGCACTGGACAAAGTCAGTGGCGGGTCCATAGTGTCGCATTATAGACCTTACTGTTGATTGTGTGTGATAGGAATGAAAGAGAGAGTGATGTGGTTGTGGGATGAAGCTTGCGGAGGGTAGATTGGTGTTTGTGTGAGTGGGTGTGGGTGTGGGTGTGCGAGTGGGTGGGTGGTGAAGCAACGGAAACGCGAATTTGGTGGGATGCTGCAGACGCGACGCGTAGCGAGCAATTAGGCGCACAGACCCCGGCGCCGAGAATCGACCGACAAATTACACACTGGCCGTGTCGGTCACAGGGCTATTGGAGGTGTTGAGCGATAGACATTTGAGAGTCGAGAGTAGTGGACCAAGGGCAATTCTGGCAAACGAGGTAGGAACCATTGCACAGACACGGACTGCATCTCGAGCTATAATGGCAAAAAGCTGCAGAGCTACCTGTGCCATGGTAGGCAGGAAGAGACGAACCCATCTCTATGCTTTGCAAGACATTGTCGCCCTTTTTTCTCCAAATGACTGGGGTTGCAAAGTTCATAATCAGCCACCTTCTATACCTCGGTGCTCAAGCGGGAACAGGCTGGCAATCATTTTCACTTGGGCTGGCTTGACAGAAGATTCGGAATCAAACATAACGCATGCTGCCACATGTACATACAGTCATTCTTTTGCCCATTGGCAAACCGGGGTATCATGTCTGTCTGTCTGTCTGTCAATCTGTCTCGCCTAGCCTGCACCGCTTTGTGAAACGGTGGAATCCATGTCGTCTGGACATCGCCGATATCCAAGTTGCGGTGAGCTCAGAGAAACACATGCCTGTGAGCATCTCATCTCAGGGCTGCTTTCGTAGGGCTAGTGGCCATGCATCCCCCACACCCATCGCCACCTTGCTCTTCTCCCAGTCGCTCTTCCAACACCATACCTGCATGCTCGCCCGGTTTCTGTCCCGTAATCATGCCCTCACCAGCCCATAGAACAGCGTCCACGTCAACACATACCCGCTCAGCCCCCCGAGCACCTCGCCGCCCCAGAGATCCCCAAACGGTCTGTAGAAGTAGACACCGGGCTTGCCCTCAGTCCTCACCACAAATATCAGCGCCGACACGATGAGGGTACCAATGAGGTAGAAAATGAAGCCAGGATAGGATTCGAGGCCGAGGGTGCCGGCGGCGACGCCGAAGAGCGAGGCGGTCAGATTTCGAATGTTGGAGACGACCTGGGTGGCGACCGTTAGCATCAGACGTAGATACATCTTGCGGAAGGTGGCGGAAGAGGCGTAAGAAGAGGGCTGAGCGCAAGTGTGAGACGTACCTGGGTGTTGTGCTGGACGCTTGTCTGGACGCTGGGGTGGATGGCTAATTCCCGTTCCTCGTTCATGATGGGAATGAAGGCAGTAGCGGCTTGCACGGAGATCGTTTATGCGGGGGGGCTAGGTTGTTTGAGTGCAGCGCAAAGTGTCCGTTTTGACGCTGTTGACGCTGGATAGAGATGCTGGACGGCCGACGGTGAATGGATCTGTTGGGACACTACGGGCCGGTACGATTCGGATGCGGCTCTGAGAAGGCGTGGAGAGCGTACTGGAATATTCTGCCTCCTCGGTTTTCGTGTATGACAAAAAGACGTCTGAAAGCGCAGGTTGATCATGAATCCGCAGGCTAGGGTTGGCTGTGAGGTTCGCCCGCGGCGTTCGCACGGACTTTGCACCGACCGACGCTTGGCCAGCCACCAAAGTTCGGACGAGCGATCAACCGTTGCATCTTATCGCGCTTTTGATCAACGAGAATTTTGGCTTCGAACCATGCATGTGAAGGTCACACCGGGCACTTCGAAATGGTCCAGGCTACGTGCAGAATCAAGATGGGATTGCAGATTACATTAGAAAGCGTTACAACAACAACAACAACAACAACAACAATAATACAGGCTTGATTTGGTTGGGCGAGTGGAGAGTTTTTTAATACTCTTGAAAGACTAGGTAACAAGCAAAGGCACCAGGCCATACTGGTTAGCTTGACGCTCTCAGGCCGATTGGGAGCAGCAGAGAGTAAGTGCATTAGCCAAGTATCATCGAGCCGTATTCGTCAAGATACCTCGGTTCGTTAGCTTAGAGCGTCACAATGGTAGCATTGTACATACTGTTGTAAATGAGTTGGCAGAGAATACCCTGACGTTTGGCTGGCTTCCTGAAGATACGAGAGGGCTTGATGATAGTATGGCTCGTTCATCTTGAATGAAGACACATTTCCCAAGCTCATATAAGCTTCAGCGGCCTGGCATGATTGTCAGTAAGAAGACACTGTATTGGAGAAAAGATACACACCGTTACAAGAAGAGGACCCCACAAGCTGCCCTGTGTTCTGGCAGCATCTACAGAACGCTTCATGTACTCCACGGCCGGAAGCAGTAGTGCCCGTGCTTCCACATAGTCTGCCGTATGGAGTTGCTGCTCGGCTTCAGAGTTCGCCCTAGCGTCCTGTCTCTGCTCGTCGCCTGAAGATTGAGGATGGTACTGACTCCCTCCGCTGCTGCTCGAACTTCGTTCCGTCTGGTGGATTTTGTCGAGCGGTTTCTGAGCTCGTAGAAGCCAATTGCGACCTATAACTAGGAAAAGATCAACAAGGTTATAAGTAATGCTTGGTGGAGACTTACGAGCAAGAAGGTCGGGATCTTCTGGGTAAATTTGAAGCAGTGTCAACGTCTGCCTCAAACACCAGTCGGCAATGTCAAAAATGCCGCTCCCCCCGCGGTCTATATCCGCATATGCCACACGCTGGAACACGGTGATGAGTGAAACTTGCCATGACTTGCGAGAGTGGTCTTGAACATTGTCACTGAAGTCCAGGGCAGCGGTTACGTCACGAACGGTTTGGAGATGATCCCGCCAGCTGTCCTGTGCTGCATCTAGAGTGGTCGAGATGAGGTTCACGGTGGACATGAGAGTATCGATGGCGTGCTGATTCATAGTGCCAGGTACTGAAGAAGTGGCTGCAAGATGGAGGTGAGGAGTGCCGAGCAGTGTGGAAAGCAACCTATATATGCTGAAGAAGACCAAAGTGCTGACAGCTAAAGTGACATGAAGAAGCTAGCAAGACGGCACCGGTACCCTTTACCTGCACGGTGTGATAGGCGGGATCAAGAGGATCTGTCTGGCCATGCCGACTGCGTACAAGAAGAAAAGGATTGGCGCGAGTCGGTGAAGACCCCAGGCAACGCCGTACTGGAGATAGGATGAAGCCTTCGCTCCCTTTCAGCAGGCCATATCGAGCATCTTGTCTGACAGAGCCAACATTAATCGCCACTGATGATGGATCAAACGGGAGCCTCGATAGCAGAAGGTTCCGGACCTGCTCTTGACAATTTGGTAGCACAGCATTGCAGCTATCAGACTACAACGGTGTCGGGGGAGATGTGAGCAACGCAGTTATGCGGATATACGACGTGGCAGTGCTGATAGCCCAAGGAGCTAGAAATGAATACAGAACGGGTGGTGTTCATGTAAGCGACGATGGTCGTTGACTGACGAACGTAGACGGAGATTTGGTCATCAGTCGGGCCGCTAACTACACGCGAGCCTCCAAAAGGAGTATGAAGCCAAGAACGAGCCACCGGCGTTGGGATCGTACCGGCAGCGGATGAAATAAGCGCCCGAAGCAAGGCTGGCATGTGAGTGTGGGCGTATTATCTAATCAGCATGCAAAGGGCTCCTTGAGGTTGGAGGAGGTATGTACCAGATAGATGGTGTATGTAGACAGGAGGTGACGTCTTGTATCCATCGGGTAATAAGTGGAGACGTGAAGCTACATATTCTTACATCCATGGATAGCATTCACCTATCTATTCTCCATTCACCGCGGCTTGTGCGCCGGGCCAATCAGCCCGCCGGATGTCACTGGACACCCCATGCCGCGTAATTGCGCTCTCCGGACGGATCCTCCTATTGCACATACACATGCCCATCGCCCGTAGCTCCCCTACTCGACCCGACAACAGCAGCAACAATAACGACCACGACAATCCATTGCTCGCGGTCCGCCACCCGAACATCGACAGCGAATCACTGTGACCCCGGACGCGCATGACGCTGCGAACACTCGCGCATCTGACGAGAGCGAGCCGCCGGTGACGATGAGGTGATGGAGCACGTTGTACTACAAGATTCGCCTCTCGCCGAGCTCCTGGAGGGTACGTCCGCAATGTGTCTGCTCTCGGCGCGCGCTTGCAGAGGAGGAGATACTGACCGCTGCTCCAGGCGCCGGAAGAGGGTCCGCCCCGCCCTCGCCCTCGCCCTCGCCCACTTCCCCCCCCGATGAAGCCCAGAGCTTCGCCCCCCGTGGCCCGTCAACGCTGCAGTCGCGCATACGAGACAAGCTCCCACGCCCGCTGCAAGTCCATGCGACGCGGCATGGCTCTGTTGCGCGCATCCACAGCGCCTGCTCGGTATGTGCCCTATGTGCCCTATGTGCCCTGCTTCCCGCTCCCCGCTCCCCACTCCCACTCCCACTCCCCGTCCCCGTCGCTGCTTTCAGCCATATCGATGCCCCCACTGATGCATGCGCAGCGAGCGGTGAACTCGAGGCTCGGCCGCGCCGACAACCAGCGCTTCCTCGAACACTTCCGCTACCTCATCGTCGCCTCCCAGCTGCTGAACGAGTCGGGCGGCTTACGGCCCATGGCCCTCCCCAACTTCGCAGTCGACGGCCGCGCCGGCCCGCAGCAGTTCCAGGTCGCCACCATCAGTGTCACGGGGGCTGCCCTGACCGCCGCCACTGCCTTTCTGCTGGTCTGGATCATACACTGGTCGCGCAGCCAGGCCAGCAAGCCAAGGTTCGTCGTCGTGGTCCTGGTCTTTGCGTCCATAGCCACCGCTGTGTATGCCTACATCCGCCGGCAATGGCTCCAATATCTGCGGCAACAGGCGGTAGAAGGTGCTTCGGCCCTGGTCACGAATCTGCAGGCGTTCGAGGCTTCGACGTCATCGGCTCTTGCATTGATCCAGGAGGTGGAGCTTGTTTCAAGA
The DNA here is from genome assembly GCA_019202945.1 of Corynespora olivacea. Lineage (NCBI taxonomy): Eukaryota > Fungi > Ascomycota > Dothideomycetes > Pleosporales > Corynesporascaceae > Corynespora > Corynespora olivacea. The sequence continues at coordinate 29,360 of JAGQEM010000170.1, forward strand.
GGCTACCGGCTGTGCGTGAACACCTTGCCTAAACATCCGAACTCCCGCTGACATCATCGCAGTAGCAGCCCTCTTCCACCCATCTCGCGGATCGAAGAGAAGGGACAAGCCCGCCGTTGTCAGCGCCTGCGCAAGAGTCTCCGTGCCGCCTTCGCCGAAACAATGCCCGTCTTCGCCGAGCAATGCGGACTTCTCAAGCAGCTGGTCGAGGAAGATGACCTGGAAAAGTACCTGGACGTCTATGACGTTAGCAACCCAGACTTGCAAGACGCCGCTCAAGGCTATTTCGAATCCGAGTTTGAGGATGCCGAGACTCTCAAAGTCCTGCGCATATTGCAGTACCGCCTATTCACGCTCAGACGATTGTACCTGTGCTCTCTATTGGTACTCGAAGCTGATGGTGGAAAGCCGGATTTTGCACGCTGGTCGGTCGTGGTGGACTCCCTGCTTACTTTGGCTGCAAAAACGGGGGTATGGAGTGAAAAGTTCAACCGTGTCCTCGCCGAAGAAGAGCAATTCGTTGTACCGTCACCCCAGAAAGTACAGTCCACACCAGGCCGAGACCGCCTACGCAACTCCGTTCGGAAGCTGGGTGGCTTGTCGCAAGGGATACGGGGCCTGCAAGCCAAGATGCAGATTCTTCGTGAAGAATCCAACAAAAGCCTGGAAGAATCCGATGATGTGTCTGAGCTGGGTTCCCATCTCGTATCCCAGTATGACTCCATTGGCACCGACTTGAAGAACCTCGTCCAGGCTTGGGAAGCTGGCCGGAGCGCGCTGGCAATGAATATAGATCGGCACGAGCGCCGTATCTCACTAGCTTCCAGTGGGTTGCGGTCACCTGTCCCCAGCCTCGGTGGTCTAACTGCTGTCGATGAAGGCAGCCCCTCGGATGCACTCCGCGCGCTGAACGGCGAACTTTTGAGCCCCCATCCATCGGCCCCCCCTAGCATCGGGAGCAATTCCGACGACGAGATTTTCGAGGCCATTGCCATCCCAAAGACACGGATGTCGATGACGAGAGAAGAGCGGATGCACAAAATTCTGGAAGACCGAGCGCGACAAGCGTCTGCACGGGAGCAACGAGAAGCGAGCAACAACATGCTGAAAGAGCTGGAATCGGTCATCAACCTCAGGCCGCAGCGGACGGGGCCTAACGCGAGGATCACGAGCATCTGATTTCTTTTTAACATGCGACTGATGAATACTTGTCGCCTTTCTTTTGTTGGAGCATCTATCTTTCAAACCTACTCGGGGCTTTTGCACCGTCCGTCATCTAATGTCTCTTTTCCTATACTACTACTCATATGGGTTCATCTCAGGAGTTGGAGGAGTAATGTATAAACGCATACGCATACACATGCGCATCTTCAGGTCGGTCAGGCCCTACGATACCTCTTTCCTTATCTTTCTTTCACTCTCAATAATGGGCAACAACCGTGCCCGGGAGCTTTTTCGATGCTCTCTTCCTACGTTGCTTGTAGAGGTCTGGGAAAGCTATGCTTCGCTTCCTACTCATGTAGTATAAAACCATCCGTGAGATGATGAAGGCAAAAACGAAATCAAGTCACGAGGGTCTCTTTCCCTACACTTGGTCCATCTGCTTCCTGTGTAACGTGAAATCAGAACGTCGGAATCTTCGTCTTCTCACATCTTGGCAGGATGGGCGACGTGGCTCTAACTGGATTGTGCAGAGGCTATAGCGGCTGCAGCGATTGTAATCATACGCTGGGCTGTGTTTGATTAGCGCGATGTATGCGGGTTTTGGTTCCACGAAGGCTCAACACCTGGTGCTGCAGTTGATGGACATATGAGTGATGCTTGGTCTGCTTGTTGGAGTAGACCCGGTGTTCTGATGAATTTCCATGCTCGGACTTTGGCCTTCGGACATGACTGCTGAAACTGTCCAAGATTCCTTCTGCCATCTTGGGCATCCGCTAAAGGTTTCTCTACACCGCAAACTGAGCGAACAATCTCAGCGGTGCGGTGTCAGAGAAAGACACCAGACTACGCGAGCTCATGTCACACCAGCGAAAAGGCCCTGTTGACCGTTCTCGCGGGTGACTAAGGATGCGATGTTGCATACCAACGTCGAGACAAATACCTAGCATGGGGGTACTGACGAAATGCGGCTCGATCTTGGGGAGAAAGCAGCGCCTTCTACGTTGCGGCCACACTGAATGACAGTATGATGTGACTATCCGTCATGTGCCCGGAGAAGGGCGGATTCATGGATACCTCAACAATGGTCGGTAACCTCTTTGCCGGCTCGACCACCCTGTCTTCTCCAGCAGGTCGTCGTTTCGGTGGTGATGCAGCATGCACCTCGTCACGCTCGACAACGCTATAGCCGCCGAAAGGCACCCGAACAATGACCGGTAGTGGTTGAACCCCGAGGATGTGGGTTTCCGTCGGATGGTACCCAGTAGGCTGGATCCTCGGCGTCAACCAAACCAACGTCTGCTGCCCGAAGATCCGAGTTTTGACTGCCTTCATCTCCTCTCTACGTCTTCTTCGATGCTGGAGGTTCCGCCAACAGCCGATCAGAGGCCCTTACTTCGAAGATACCGACCCTCATAGATAAAGCCCGGCAAGCAACACAGTCAACTGTACGCTTAACAAAAGTGGCAGATTGCGACAGTCTTTCGTTCTCAAATATTGTTGCCACATCTTTGCAAAGCATGCCTCTCTCGATTACTCGACAGCCGCGGAGTCCCTCCGCAAAGCTTCGACACCTCCAGCAACGGACACGAACAAGGAAAGAACTTTCCATGACATTCTGATACGACGGCTTATAGTTGGAAAATAATAGAGCACAGCACCCCCGCGTTACAAGCCAACGGGCACGCACTGCACGCACCTACACGATACCGCGTCAGCACTTCCAAGTCAACTCTGGCGAGGCTTCAAAGGGACGAACACCAGTGCCTACAGCACTCCTTCATCCTCCTTCGGCTTGGTAGTTTCTCGAAAGCCCCGGTGGATGGCCATGTCGCCTTCTCTTGTGGTTGAGCAAAGCATCAGATCTCTGAAACTTCGCATCGCACCATTCGCATTCGTACGACTTCTTCTCCACCGCCGCCGTACATTTCTGGGACCTTCGATGACGCGTCAAATTGCCGTTCGCATAAGCACCAGTCAATGTTCCCCCACACGCAGTGCACTGGATGGAATACTCTGCCAAACTATCTTGGAGGTCGCCCGAGGATGATTGACAGCTTTGATCTGGGTTCGGGTTTGGAAGAATTGTCCTCGGATGTGCTGTAGCCACGTGTGGCCTGGGACCACCATCAGCGTTACTTTTTGACAACAGAGAGAACACATACAGTTGGCCCGATGGGGGCTCAGGAATCGTCGAGTACGTATCCTGAATGCACTCGCTTCCATCATGCGCGGATTGTCTGCTCGCATAGACATCAGGATGATACGATACGTCTTCCCTAGACCCATCATCAGTATATATGTCTCCATTGGAAGTATTCGATCCTCAACTCTCACCCGACATAATCCATCGAATATTGTGTTTCATACGCGAGTGCAGACGGTTCCCGCTGGACTCCGCCCTGGGTATGCCATTCCTCGTACGACGGTTCATTGCGACTCGCAAAGAATTGCTTTTGTTCCGGACCATATCCCGAATTTGTGATAGCTCCATATCCTTCCTCATAGCCTCCGCGTCCGGAAGTGCACATCAAACTCGATGCGTCTGGATAAGCACCGACGGAGTGATGGGTCATAAACGTCTTCGGGACCCCATTTGACTGCGGTCCGCTATTTCCAATAGGCGCAGTGTACACGCCTGGGTCGTACTGGGTCTCGGGCTGCTGGCTCTTCCCAGCTGTCGGATCATTCCATAATGTTCTTAGCCATAATGTCTCTCCCTCCTCATCAGGGAGGCCTTCCATTGACCCTGCTGTCCGTTCGATCGCGAGGTGCACAGCCTTCAAGATCGGATGTCCGAGTAATGGGAACGATTGAGTGAATTCGCGGTGAGCTTGTAATCGGAGGGTACGTTGCGCAACGGAACTCAGGCGATCGTGTCAGAGGATCTATATCCCTTCTGTCAATAGACTCCTCTTACGGTAGCCTCTTGGTCGCACCGAACCTCTGATCTTGATTAGCCAAGCTGCTATGGAAGCATACGACCTGGACTTTCACATACCTTGGTGGTGCCTTGAAAGGATACGACGACGGAGGCGAGGGTAGTGGAGGCTGACGTCGCTGCCATGAGCTCAAGAATGCGGGTTCTATCCTACGATATATATGCCATACAAGGCTTTGAGTGACCCCACACCGTCTAAACGCATCAAGAACGAATTGTAGGACAAGACCGGCCTGAGCTCGTCATCCATACCGGTCGCCTAGACAACATTCGTGACCGGGAAATATTCTTCTGCAGCGAATCTTCACAGCCTACATTTGGTATTCCCATGGACGAGCCTACCGAAATTGTTGGCGTTTGTGCGATGACCAGGCCTTGCACGCATCAACGAGGCTACCTTAGGAGAACGCCGTCAGACAAGGTTATACACTGTTTCGGTTGAGAGCACAGCCACTAGAGCCATGCCTCCAGGAAGTCCAGCGACATCGGTCTTGCCGTATACGATTGGGTATGGAAGAAGACGTATCTCGAAGGGAGTATGCCCTGAGCAGCAATGCAGAGTCGGCGACACCCGACACCCGACACCGACACCTCTGAGCTGGCTCTACTGCTATGCACGTAAACGCCCACCCATGACCTTGGGAAGATCACCCAGCATATCACCAAAGCTTACTTGGATCGGCTGCAGGTTCCATGCCTTACAGGATGAGGCAGGCGAAGTCAGGCAGACTGCAGGTTGAATTGGTAGCATCACAGCAGAAACGTAGCCTTTTATGTTTTCAACGATTGCCTGAAAGCCCGCAAAGGTTTCCATCACCATAATCACTCCAGTTCCTTCAACAACCATGCAAGCATTATCCTGGCGTGCTCCCTTGACTTCGGTTGCTCTCGACAGATTACAAGCTTGGAATGTCGACGCAAGATCTAGCCCAAAAAGTTATTGGTTTCCTGCTGAGGATATCGGCTATCTACTTCCAAAGACGACTCGGGGGTTCCACTTGAATTACGTCGTCGTCATACGAAACTGCTGTTCAATCTCTGCCAGATCACTGTCTACTCGACCCAGCTGGCACGAAGTTCGTTGTAGCTTCCTGCAACGCGGCAGATGCTTCGCTTGTCTTCGCGACGGCACACCACTGGGAGATTATCAGCTGCCGTCCCTCGCCCCCTCGCCTCTCGCTTCGTAATTATCAGGGTCACCGGGCCGAACCTTGCTTCTCGCGTGCCGAGAGATATGTCACTGACCAACCGAATGCTCTCGCTGTAGCTCCGCGTGGTCTCGTTGGCTACGGATACAGTCTCAAGGAAGGCAGTTAGATTGCGGCGTGGGTCTGCACATCGACTCTTTGGCAACAGCTCAAACATGGTACACATCCTTCACCAACAACAAAATTTCGCCATTATTGACGTTGCGATCTACTATGCAATTCGAGCTTCCCCGGGTGTCTTGTCCCAAGGGAACATGGATCGCTTCTCTGTTGATTAGTCATGGTCCTCCTAAGTCTCGCCACCATCATCTTTCACAATCATCACCCCAGCTTTCACCTGGAGACGAGACTCTCATACCAATCCTGGCTCATGTAACGTGAGCTTAATGCCTATTGGAGAACGCATGCCTGGAACGATCCAGAACCAAATTCTGCGTCCAAGTGAGATCGTTTTGGTGACACAAAACCGTACCTCCCGGCAAACATGTACATTAGCTGATCTGTTAACTAAATGGAGCAACTGATTCGATAAGAGGGGCAGCTGGGTGTTTCGAGAGGGATGGCCGATGAGCAAGGTAATGCGAATTGGATTCGTATCGGCCGTCTTCTGTGGGATCGAAATCCTCTTGCATCCAAGACAACGAATACTCACAGCTGCTGTATCATGCTCTTACGCAATCTCATCAGCAACGTACATTCCCGACACACTCGCAGATTCGATCGCGCCTATCAGGAGGAAACGATGAGCGATGATCTCAACGGATTGGACGTTGTTTTAGGTTCACAGTCTGTTTAGGAATTCCCCCCCCCCCTAATCGGCTTTTCACTGGAAAGTAGAGGCTACATTCATGCATGAAGGATCTCGATACGCTTGCGTATCGAGTGGAAACACACCACAAGAACAGCAAACATGCAATGCATGTACCCCTACATTTTTCGGTACTGGAGAAGGGCAAACACGAAGGCATACCAGCATCACGAAGATTCAGCCAACGATGGCTCGAGGCTGACTTTCTCGATACGGCTCTGTTTTCAGAGCGCCTTGCGACTCAACTTTTCCAACGCTCTATTCCCTGGTCAGACGCACAGCGGCCTCTACCAAGTAGTAGCCTTGTCAAGGCACGCCCGGATTCGATGGAGAGTCTACTCATGTGTGTAAGCAGACTCACTCGCCTTTGCAAAGCCTCACCGCCCTTCGTGGGAAATGTTGCTTCTTTGGGAAGCCATCTTTTTCTCGCCAGCCCGGCAAGGTGCATTTTGAAGATGCCGGTTAGTTTCGCTGCGGGTGTATCTTGCATCGAACTTGGTTTCGCCGACTCGACATGGACAGCCATTGCAGCTGTGTCGTACAACTCATGCGTCGGCCAGCCCTCTCTTCTACGCTGCATGTACGTCCCCGAGCGGAGAATGTATTCTCCGACAATGACGGGCATAGCTGGACGAGCGATAGAGTTTGGCTGCACGTCACTCCGATCCCGTCTGCCGCAACGAGCCTGTGGTAACGGACCGATTCATTTCCCAGGCTACGGTTCCGCGGGACGCACAGGTAAGGAATACCTACATAACCTGTGCAGCAGCATCTCATTCCTTGGGCTCATGAAGCTTGCTTTGAACAGGAATCCCTTCCCCGCAGGGAGTGGCATCGTTGCATGCACCTACATGCCGTCGAGCACAAACACAGCACAGCATCAACATACATCGTTTTGAGCCCACAGCCTTGCATAACTCCCATGCTCTCTTCCACAACCATTCATTTCCCCTTCGCATTCCCGCATTTTTCTTTTTCTTTTCCAGGCAATCTGGAAGTCCACGTGTACACCGCTTCTTCCCTTCCTTCGCCACAGGTCGTCGACACCCGACACCACCATCTCGACCCATTTCCTTCATGCCAACCCAACCTCACAACACGCACAGCCCTGCCCTCCGTAAAATTTTCCACAGCCTTCCAACTATCGAGACCAAAAGCCTATAACCAACATCAATCGGTAATTCATCGGGCTCTTCTATTGGCGCGTTGCCTCGTCTCTTGCCCAACCGTAGCTGCCCAGCATCGTGGTAACTTGTGGTTGGTTCACAGAATGACGTGCAGGTTCTCACAACCCAACAGCGTGGTGCCCAAGGTTACTATGTACAGATTCAGACTGTGGAGAAAATGATCCCACGAAGGCAATGAGTCACCGTCGTCTGACGTCGCAGTCGGAGAGATGCGTATTTGAATAGAGCGTGCTGCAGTATATGCACTATGCCTCACCTTGCCTTTTTCGCAACTTCTTGGATTATGATTGAGTCTGAATTCTGGACCCATGGATCGGTTGGCGCAAGATAGTTGTCGGGATCAGCCCTGTATTGCGTTCGTGCGATAGGAGCAGAGACCCAGTCATTACGCATAGACGCTAATAGCCGGTGCGATGAACGGTTGGCACGTTCCAATGGTGGGAATGTGTGGGTCATGGCGTTAACGCCTTCAACCTTGTCTCGACGTCAGGAGCGTGGGAAGAGGTGGGTATGTTCGGCTTTATGAGAAGATGAGTGGTTAGAAAAAATAGTGTGGCGTGTTGGAGAAAGAGATGGTCTTGGATGATGGCGGGTAGTACAGGATGGTTATCCCAAAGTGGGTGAACACTTGTCTGGGGTGAAGAAAAACCGCTGATGGGGACGAGGAAGAGGAAGAAGCGAAAAGAGATATCAGAGCTGGGAAGCATGAGGGGTTTTGAAGCACATGGATGCAAAGGCGACACCAATGAATTGGATAGGAAAAACACCAAACACCAGGAACTCCTCCATCCGTCGTTAGCCAAACCAAAATCACCGTTGTCCAGCAGTCTGGTGCCCAAATCCTCCACTCCATCTCCCTCTTCCTTTCCAACATCTATCTCCTTCTTCGACTCATGTTGACCAGTAGCTCACATGGCGCACTGCAACAGCTTATCGATCCTATACCGCATCCCCTAGTATTGAATGGTTCGAAAGACTCAAACGTTTTTACGAGTGACGGCCGGCAGCATCTTGAGTTCAGGATGGCTCTTCCGGTAGTGATGGAGTCTTGCATCAGATCTGTTATAATGTCTGAAACATCCTTCCACTTCACAGTGAAATGTGGTAGGAGAGTGACATGTCTTGAGGTGTCGGGTAAGGTTCCCACGAGCGTACTCTCCAATGAAGGGCTTGCCGCAAAGGGAACAGGATACGGCCGATGTATCACTACAAGATGCAAGTTAAGAACTTTGTGAATGCCGGTCGGCCACTCGAGTATGCCTGATGACAAAGATGTAGTGGAGACATACCTCACGATGGTCGATCGATTTCCCGGCGGGACATCCAAACCCACTTCTGACGTCTCCTCATATACGATACTTCCGTCTGCGGCTATTGTATCCTGGTGGTCTGGGAATAGCTCCTCCCAAACGGTAGGGCCGTCGGTGTTCGATAGCCTACGTGGTGTCAGTGATATTTCGCCGTTGGCTTTCTAGATACTGCACTTAGGCATATGTACCAGTATCACTATCGCCACTATATGATGTGTCAGGGTCTACGTACGAAGTGGTGGATCCGGGAGGAGGTGCTGAAGGTATGTTGTACCTTGTATTCAAGTACTGATTCGAGTAGGATACTGGCGCAGAATACGATACAAAAGGAGGGCTGCCATCAGCGGATCCAAGGGTTTGTGGATACTGACTGAGGCCCGCGTTGTCGACGATGTGGATTGCAGGAGTCTCAGCACTGATGACCGGTATCGAAGCGTCACCCGAGGCGTTCAAGTGTTCCTTCACAGAGGGCGGCAAAGATGTGTGGGCATATCCAGAGTACTGATAACAGACAGCTGTCGTCGTCTGTGGTGAGGCCAGTGAGTCGAAACGACGATGGCCTGGACCCGGACCAAACACGTCGCCGCCGCAACCATCATCCTGGAATCCGATCAGCCTCATTCTCGCCGAGTTGCTTTGCCTCCAATACGAACTCTTTCAGGGCTCGACACTCACCATACGCTCTGACGGCTTGCCAACCCCCATGACTTTCTACCCAGTGTGGTCGCGGTAACCTGAAGGAGGAGTCTGGTCCGGTAGATCGGTGTGCAGAGGTGGAATGGAGGAGACTGTGAATTAAAAAGGCCCACATGGAGGCCTACGCCATGGAGGCTCTGTCATCACAAAACGGCGCAAGTGCAGGACGGCCAGCGCACACAGTCCCGAGGAGGGCTGCGGCTACTTCGACCAACAAGAGATGACAGCTCGCCATTAGCAGCGTGAATGGTTGATGTCGCCTCGCATCCACAGCCCTGATGTTTACCACTGGGTCGGAACGCCCTGTACCGGAGCCGGTCATCGTGGCTCGAGTCGAAATGCGCGCATGTACCCGGTCTCCGTCTCACACTAGCTATGTAGGGGTGACGGCAGCCGCATGCGAGCAGTAGACATGCCAACTCACGTCCACCAGCGAGGGCGTGAGCCATAAGCGCTGCGGCGGACGGTAGATAAAGCTGGGCTATCCCGGTGGATCGACTTTGGAGGATGACGCGTTGGTTCCGGTGAAGTCTGGCGGAGTCTCGAAAGTACCAATGAGGGAGAATGCGCTATCTCGTCCAGGAAGCGGCGAGCGCTCCCAGCAACCAGTGGGCAGGCACGAAGCTGCGAAGGCAACAGCAACAGCAAGAGCGGCAGCAGCACCACCAGCAGAAGAGAGGGGCAAGGGCGAGAGGGCGCGGGAAATGAGGGAACTGCGCGAATGACGTAGGAAGCTGGAGCCAGGGCAACTCTCGAGCAAGAGAGGGGACGAGGAAAGAGTTATAAGCCCCAACGTGCAGGCAGGCGGACCTCTTTCGCCTGGGAAGGGGCGACATGGCTGCCGGAATGGAGAAGGCAGGTGCGATCGACTCCACCTGCTCGACATGGGCGAAGCATCCGCACAATACACGCACAATACACGCAAAATGGCCGTCCGCTCGCACCGAGTCTCGGCCTCTTCAGCAGATGCAAGCATGGTACAACGCCAACCCCTGTCAACGGTCTACTGTACCTACAATGTACAATGTAGCTCTTCGGTGGCACCACAGCGCGTGACAAAACGACCGACATATCCCCCATCCCTCACATCACCATCCCTCGCATCACTCACTTCACATGGCAAATCCAGACTGCAGACAGCCAAAGTTTATCCCACCGGTTCATGGGTGCCAGTCACCCACAATTGGTCTCTTCGTTCGTATTGCAAGCCTCTTTCTTGGCAGCCTCGTCCAGCTGCCCAGAACCTATCATTACGACTCGAAGTTCGGCTCAGCGAGCTCCAGCCAGGTCGTCCGCTGTGCTATAAAATACGAGAAACCCGAAGAAAGCAGGGTCCATAATCCGGATTGCTCGTCGGTCACCAACGACGAGATAATAAGATGCGGCGACCTCTGATTCCTCGAGACCCCAACTCGACCGACAATGCGGCTTCTGGCTTCTTTCACAGGCGCTCTACTCGCAACTCAGTGTGCAGTTGCCGACAACATTGAACTCTTTCCAGCCCGTACCGGACCAGCTCCGGATAGCCTCCTCTTCACCAAAGATGACGGCTCGAGTCTGGTTGAAGCGAGATCGGTCAACCCGCTGCACTTCGTCGCTGCAAGCATAGGACGTAGAGATACTTCTTCATGTCCGTACCCAGTCATGTGTTCGGCAACAACATGCTGCCCGTCCGGCACAAATTGTGTACGTCACTCCCAGCCTCTCCGCTCCCATCTTTTTTGGATCTCATGCCGATTGTGACCCCGTAGTGTGGTGCAGGAATCAAGTGCTGCCCAACGACATCCAAGTGCGTTTCATCGCCTGTGGAAGGTTGCTGCCCAACCACTGCAGAGACCTGTGGAGGCACAGCATGCGCAGATCCTGGGTCCGTATGCTGCGGCAGCTTCGTCTGTCCATCTGGATACCTATGCAATACGAACGGTGGGAGGTCGTGTTGCACCTCAAGTGAGGTAAAATGTTCGGGAGGGTGTGAGTGCTCTGTACTTGCGGCCTGTGGCACCTCAAACACTCACACGTCACAGGCTGTCCTGCAGGAAGCACTTGCTCGAGCACTCCCGGCTTGTGTCAGCGTCAAGGCTCAGGCTCCTCGGTCAGACAAAGCACCGCAACCCCCGTGACATCCATCCGCGAAAGCTCGGCAGTGAGTTCGGCGGTGAGCTCGGCAGTGGGTTTGGCGGTGAGCTCGGAGGTGAGCTCGGCCGTAGCCTCTCCATCAGCTAGTCCAGGAGTCTGTCTAGACTCGAGCAAGCCAGGGAGGGCGAATTGCAACTATGAGTGTTTGGATGGGCGATGGATTCCGTTGGTGGAGATTCCGAACATTGCAGGACAAACAGACCAGCTTTATATAAGCATGTGCTCTGGTAGGACATGGTTTCCGCCCCTGAAACAATTGTAAGCTGAGGAGTTCAGGAATCAAGAATACTGGCAGCACGCGAGGCGGTAACAGCAAGGATTGGGATGTTCTTACATACGCCGGTGATGGGAAAAGCGCCAAACGAGTACGTCGAAGGGCCGCAAAGTGCGCCGGATACTGTGCAGAGCAGAAGCGCGTCTTTAACGATCCGATTCGTCTCGAGTGTGATGAATATCCACCAGGTAAAATGGCTTCAACACCCTTGACAACCACAGCTAAAATCCACCCAGCAATGTCATCGGAAGGTGGCACAAACGCATTCCGCACCTGTATCCCTGCCGCCCAAAACTCTGGCGAACAAGGGAAGCGTTTCGGCGACTTCGTCAATAAGTGCAAGCCCAGTGCATCCAGTAAAATCATTGTCCGAATGAGAGGAGGGTGCACCGGCCTCAGCAAGCGCGAGTTCGACTCCGTCCAACCGCTTCATGCACGCCAGGACTCCGCATCTGAAAGCTTTTCAGCTGCCTCAAACCAACTCCGCGATATCGGCAACGGAAGCAGCTTTATTTACGTCCCTTTCGACGACCTACGCAATGAACACTATACTGTGAACACAACATTTAGTGCCGATATTACGGGTATCTCGATCATTGATAGTGATGGAGACTCGTACTATACGTCTGGCGATACACCTATTTCGGATGACAGTGGAAAGAGGTCTGTCGATTTTTATGTTACGGATATAGATGACGGTGAGCCCATGCCGGCGGCGTTGATTGTTGATACAGGGAGATCGCAGACGATCAGTTATTCAGCGACTGCTACCCCAGCAGCTTCGGCTTCTTCGGCTTCTTCGACGCAGACCAGCTTGGGTGCGGCGGGAAGAGTAGGTGAGGCAATGTCATGGGATAGCTTGTTGACGGTCGTGGGGTGTTTGGTGTGGGTTGTGTGGGACTGAGCGACGCCAGAGGATCTGTTCATACGAGACGTGATCGTAGATGCCTTGACCCATTTAGCGCTAATTACTCTATTTTGATAATCAAGACGTAAAAGCATAGAGAGAAAAAAAGACGTAAAACTGTAAAGAAAAGATGTTAGAAGCATTATTATAAACTTTGTGTCGATACCACGCTAAATCTTGTCGACCAATTCATTCCCAATCAGGCGTTCCGGACGGGTGACTCGATTTCCTTCCGAAATGCGACACCTTGTGAGCGTCACTTTCCTGAGTACAAACCTACCATGATTGAAAATTGGCCTGAATCGAAACGTGTCCATAAAAATGTCGGGCCTAATTGTTTCCAAAACAACACAACATGTAAAAGGTGAAGACGGGCAGTGGAGGGAAAGCAAGGTGAGCATGACTTCCGTTTGCACCACGGCTTCACGCATGGTCGATGACAATCAACGAACTACTCAACCCTTCTTTCTGTGCAGCAAAAGGCTTAACCAGGTCTTCCTCGCCTGTCAATTGTTGCCTTCCGAGCTCACCATTCTCCACACGCTCATCGCATCCATCAAGTACGGATAGCATTGCAAAAATCGCCATCACAAATCGCAATGTCATCACGCGGCCGCAGCCGGAGTAGCGCTCCATTCAATCGTTCAACAGACTCAAAGCCCGCACCCCTTCACTCATTCATACAAAAAGTCAGATCCAGATCCAGCTCCGCCTGCCGCTCGCGCTTCCCCTCCGAAACCTGCGGCTCCTCCACATCAAGCCGCAAATACCATGACGACTCAGAGTCCTGGCACATGTCCACTTCGAGGCAAAGATCAAAATCGCAATCCCGCCACATCCTCCCGAACAGCTGGCTCGCACTCAACAAACCGCTCCCGTCACTGCCGCCAGCGCCACGCTCACCGGCCCCGGTACAATCTACTTTCAAACCCGTACGGCCGATCAAAGACCTGGAGAAGTATGCTGCACCGGACCTGGGTCATGACGGATGGGGCCGGAAAGATTGGAAAAAGGTGAAGGCGGAGAGCGAGTGGGTGGCGGAGCAGAAGCGAGCGTACGCAGACCAAGAACGCATTTACCAAGCAATGCCAGAGAAAAGACTGAATAAGGCGGAAGGGCCGGTCGTCGGCGGGTGTGTTCTGAGGGGACGTGGGAGCAGTAGAAGAACACCATCGCACAGCGGACAGAAATGTCCATTCGCAAGTTCAGGGAAAGAGATTGGAGAGAAGGGAAAGAAAGATAGGCGCAAAGGTGAGGTGGTATCACAGGTGAATCGAGAGGATATCATGAGGGCGAAACGGTTGGAGAGGCAATTGAAGCGGGAACAGCAGTGGGCGAAACATCCGCCCACACCTCGACCGTGGCCCGGCCAGGATGATAGCGACGATGAGTGGGTTATCTCGCGGCCTTCAACTGGGAAGGGCTTTCTGTAATGAAAGGGAATCGAAGGCGAAGGAGACAAGGCCGTGATACAGCTATGGGATGGAACTGAAAGAAGATATGTACAGAGGCCATTTTTTGCCCTGGCCCGGACACCGACTTTTGATATTCAATATCCGATATCTAATGACACTGGATTGTCTTGATATTCCTTTATCACACTTTCACGTGACAGGAAACACATAGCAGCGGATCTGTTGCGATCGAGGATATCGATGCTGGAAGGGCTGGAATAGAGGGCGTGAGGGGAGCTAGACCTGTTGTGGTTAGCTGTGTTACGGGAGATCGACACGTAGCACATCTCGTCTTCGAATGTGAGACTGAGCGACATAACTCCACTCCCGCTTGGGATGCGGACAGCTGCCGTGAGAAGTCCTCCGTTATCCGCCTGATCGAGGGTAAATCGAGGTCCACACGCGGTATTCCAATAATGCCACCACGAAGGCCGCAGCGTCACAGACCCGTCACGGTCGCGACCGCCGCTGGCATATTCTCCCTCGTCCTACCGACTATATCAATCCTGCGTATATACTCCGACACCGGCTCCCTGCTTCCATTCGGTTACACGGGAGTGGTCAGCGGTATCGCCTTCATACTGTATGGGTACGATAAAATGCAGGCGCGGTCTGCGGAGTGGCGGGTAAAAGAGAGCACGTTGCATACGTTTGGGGTACTGGGTGGTTGGCCCGGCGCCCTGGCGGGGATGCACTTCTTCCAGCACAAGACGAGGAAGACGGCGTTTCAGGTGCCATTTTGGGTCATCGTGGCGGGCTGGCAGCTCGTGTGGTGGACGATCTGGAAGAGCGACTTGTGGGGTTACGAGGCAGCACTGGCATGAATGAGATGTTCAAGAATGGATGACGAAATACCCAAGGGCTACATAACCAGGACCGTGGACTCCCAGCCATATCGTTGCAAAGAACTCTTCCTCCCGAGGAAAAAAACCCGAACCGGAAAGCCCAACAATGCTCCGTCACTCGGTATGCGCCTCGTCAGTCTCGTTCGTGGTCATGTCTGTGGCTGCGTCTCTCTGACTGTGGCCTTCGTCTCGTTCGCTTTCCGGGCCGCAGCCTCCATTGTGCTCTTCGTGATGGTGGAGACGCGCCTGTATGCACTCTTCGAATAGCCTTGCATCGAGTCCCAGGCTTGCGTGGCGGCTCGCCCTGCAGAGAAGAAGATCAGCGACCAGTGAGTGGGCTCGTCAAGCGATCCGCGGTTTCACCAGTAGCCTCTCCAAGAGGGTTCTGCGTGAGACCACCAACTGCATTTCCAAAGCCCTTCTTCAGCGAGTCGATATCTCTCTGGTCGGTGTCGGGGATTTTTGAGATTTGGTCTAAAAGCTTGGTTAGCACCAGCGCGAGAATAGATGGACATGCGAAGTGCATGGGCATACCTTTGGCCATGTAGGACATCTTGTTCTCTCCCATCGTCTTGAGCGCCTGACGCTCCAACTTTCGTTTCATCTCTGGTGGGATACCGAATAGGTAGACAGCGAGGGCGACGACACCGACGATGCCAGCGAAGATGGTGAGAAGCTTGGCGGCAGTCATGGTGAATCGTATAGCACTGTAGTTTGTAGTAGGATACTAGGTCTGGATGGGTAATAAGCGTGCAGAGGATCTGAGGTGGGATGCAGAGGTGATGGACAAGGCAGAGGCAAGGACCAGATCGAATGGCAGGATTTATGTGAACATTCAAGAAGGCATGATGTCATAGCGTGCTGCACCTGTAGAAGGACTTCCCTGGAAGTTCAACCTGTTCCACAAGGCCCCAAAGGCCAAGAATGCATCCCTCTACGACGGTACCCCTCGAGTTCTCACTCATTCATATTCGGTATCCTATGTGGGAATGCTGGTGCGAGTGTACACATTGCGCGCGTCCTGTTTGAGACGAGGCTGCAGTAGAGTCACACGGAGATCTATATATACATATGAATATCGATGCACCTGTTCCCACGCACATCTTCAGTAGACGTCACTCTCGGAATCATCCACGGCCCTTCGTTGCCCCTTTCTTGCATGACTGTCCGTTGGTTTGAAGAACAGGGGCGAAGAGGCGTAGCAACGAATCACGCCGCTCAGCCTCACCTCAGCCTCAGGCAGCGCAGGAGAGCCCCCACCCGCAGCTGGCAGCGACGACTAGCCAGCGCTTCAGGTGCTGACAGCTGAGCTTTGGTTCTCCGCATGCAGACCCTCCAGTTCCTCCACGCACACCCACAAACTCCTATATATCTGCAGCCTGCGGCGTCTGCATTTCCCTTCACGCGACCATCCTCGTTGCGGCGACCAAATTATTTGTTCGACTGACTATCAGCTACCCCTCACAACCCTACCCCACCACGATACGATACCTCTCGCCAAACAGGCAGACCACCTCACACCCAGCCTAACGAACAGCGCAGCGGCCGCGCGCTGCCCCCCCACACACTGCCATCATGAGTTGGGCGCCCTCTCTTTGCTCTCGTGTCCTGCCGAGGGCATGCGCTGACGGCCAATCGTAGTGACAAACATGCTCAACAAGCTGCACGGTCAGCCCGAAAGCTACGATAAAAAGTTCGCGCCCCTCTAATGCCTCGCAGGCAACAATGAAGCTGAGTACAGTGATGGCAGATCCCGATACCGCTTCGGAAAGACGCTGGGTGCCGGCACCTACGGCATCGTACGGGAGGCCGACTGCCCTGATGGCAAGGTCGCGGTCAAGATCATCCTGAAGAAGAATGTTCGCGGCAACGAGCAGATGGTCTACGATGAGCTGGAAATGCTTCAGCGCATGCAGCACCCGCACATTGTCAAGTTCCATGACTGGTTCGAGTCGCGCGACAAATACTACATCGTAACTCAGCTGGCGACCGGCGGCGAGCTGTTCGACCGCATCTGCGAGAAGGGAAAATTCACGGAAAAGGACGCTGCCGAGACCATTCGCCAGGTGCTCACGGCCGTCGACTATCTCCACAAGAACAATGTTGTGCACAGAGGTGGGAACGCTGCCTCGCACTGGCGAAGCTGTTTGCTGATGGTTGTCAGATCTCAAGCCCGAGAACCTTCTCTACCTCTCGTCCGACCCCAACTCCTCCCTCGTGCTTGCCGACTTTGGTATCGCCAAGATGCTCGACTCCAAGAACGAAGTGCTGACAACCATGGCCGGCTCGTTTGGCTACGCTGCTCCAGAGGTTATGCTCAAGAAGGGCCACGGAAAGCCCGTGGATATGTGGTCGATGGGAGTCATTACATACACCCTTCTTTGCGGATACTCGCCTTTCCGATCCGAAAACTTGGCGGATTTGATCGAAGAATGCAAGAACGGCCGTGTCATTTTCCACGAGCGGTATTGGAAGGACGTCAGCAAGGATGCAAAAGAGTTCATCACTCTGCTGCTACAGCCAGACCCGGCGAAGCGACCTAGCAGCGAGGTATGAGTGGTATCGCTCTTGGAGATGGACACACGGCTAATCGCGGTACAGGAAGCTCTTAAGCACATCTGGCTCAGCGGCAAGACGGCCTCTGACCACAATTTGCTACCCGAGATTCGCGCGTACGTCGCCAAGGCGCGCCTCAAGCGTGGTATTGAGCTGGTCAAGTTGGCCAACCGCATCGAGGCCCTCAAGATGCAGGAGGACGACGAAGGCGAGGCTCCCGGAGAAGCAGACGTGCCCGCCAATGCACGCGAGGCAGCAGGAGAGGCGATAGCAGCAAACCACAGTCCCTCCGAGGGTCTGGTGACATCAGAGGCAGCAAAGCCTGGCACGCCGAGCAAAGGACCTGGCCGCCTGAGCAGGCTGGCCAAGGGCGCCATCTTCCGCGAGGTTGTGCTAGCCAAAGTGCGGGAGATGAAGGAGCAGGAAGCCCAAAAAGAATTCGAGAAGAATGCGACGGAAGCGGCCAAGAAGTCTTAGGGCTATGCGGCGGTGTCAGCCTGGGCTCTCAGGCTGTTCTGACGATATATATAGTTCATTTGCAGTGCTGGTAGTATTGATATTGGAATACCCTGGATTGCGTTGCCAGGGAGGGTATTAGAGAGCACTGTTTTCGTTGAATGGATCGATGCTGGTTGCCACGCCTGGGTGCTTGGGTGAAGTGTTTGTTTCCATGGATTAGGCATTTGCTGGGCACGTGACCAATGACTAAGCCTATCCTTGCGGCGCGCGTCTTGATGTCGAGAATCAAGCACACAACTACGCACAAGGATGCGCCAACGCCAGACGCGCTGCTGACGGTCAGACCTGCTCGTATATACCCTTTGAATCTACGCGATTACGATTCCCGCACAATGGAGAGCGCATCCAAGCGCAAAGCTGGTGGTGGTGCGGCGGGTGAAAACGACGGACGGCCTTCGAAGCGCCAAAAAGTACCGGTACGTGCACACTGCGGTGGGGAGGTGGTGATTCTGGCATTGGCCGCGCACGCTCGGGGGATGCAGACGGCAGCAGGCGATGGACGCGATGCGGGATGCGGGATGCGTTCTGGATGGGGGGCGCGACGACGGACCTGGTTCGACGAGCGACCATCCCCCTCCCTCCGCAACACCGCCGACGACCATCGGGATGCGGAGGCGGAAATGGACACAGAAAAGGGACGGGCGGATGGACAGGCAAGGATCGCAGCGCTGACGATAGACGCGAGCAGGGCGACGACATCGGCACGGGCGAGACGGCGGAGACGACACGGACACAGGGCCTGAAGTTCCTGGAGAGTTTGAAGCAGGCAAAGGACAAGACGTGAGTGCCTGCGCGCCCGAACGAAAGCCCGGCTACAGCGGCCATGGGCTCTGTTGCTGCGACTGCGCCTGCGACTGCGACTGACAAGTGCACTACAGCGGCCGACCCATTGCTACCCACTTCCTCACCCTGCCCGACAAGGTACGCATGCACCAGACCCCCCCGCTCGTTCGTCTGCCCCGCTAATGCCATGAGGTAGAATGTGCTGCCCCAGTACTACGACATCATCAAACTGCCCATCGCGATTGACACCATCGAGGTACGTACCCTCCCCTCCCCTCCCCAGCTGACCCTCATCGTGCCGCCAGAGCATGCAACGGGACACAGACAATCGAGGCTGATGCGCCGCAGGGCAAGCTCAATCGCGGCGAGTACGCCAACCTGGCACAGGTCGAGAGCGACCAGAAGCGGCTCGTCAACAACGCGAAAGCCTTCAACGACAAGAAGTCGATCGTGTACGAGGATGCAGAGCGTCTCCGCAAGACGGCGTCCAACTGGATGGTCAAGAACAATCCTGCGTACCGGACCCAGAATTACACTGCCCAGCCCACGCCCTTGCCTGGAGAGGAGCCCCTCTCACAGTCGCGGACCCCACGCGCCCAGCCCGCGACACCGAAGCCGGTGGCATCTGCACCAGAGACCTCCGCCGAGAGACCACGACGGGCGGCGGCGACTGTGGCAGCACAGTCCATCACTCCTGCCCCGTCCAAGTTGAGACACTCGGCTTCCGTTGCTCCGGACGAGGACGATGACAGCCCAGGCTTCGAAGGAAAGACGTTCCAACAAGCCCAGGATCAGATCATCCGGGAACTGATTGAATTTGTAGAGCCAGAGTAAGTTCCAAACATTCCGAGACCATGCGCAAAGCTGACCGTCCGTAGAAGCGGCCTCCAGATCTTCCTACCCTTCGTCCAACTACCCAGTCGGTCGCTAAAGGACTACTACCAGCTCATCAAGGAGCCTGTATCACTGAATGCAGTACAGAAGAAGGTGCGGGGTGTGATCGGTCGCAATGCACCCACCGGGCTTACCGAGTTGAAAAGCTGGGATGCGTTCGCGCAGATGACCAGCATGATCTGGAAGAACGCACGCGATTACAACGAAGATGGCAGCGATTTGTACAATGTCTCGATTGAGCTTGAGGACAGGTTCACAAAGAGGTTGGCAGAAGCAAAGGCAAAGGTTGCAGAACCGCCTCAGCCCAAACTCAAGCTCAACATGTCTGCTGCTGCCCCTTCTCCTGCCCCATCTGCACCGCCAAAGCAGGCCTTGAAGCTCAAGCTCCGACAAAGCCCTGTATCGGATCCAAACACCCCACGGGCTCGCAACTCCGCTACACCAAGCTTTATCGTTGACAATGAAGCTCTGAAACGGCAACAAAAGCACGTAATGGAAAGCATGAACGGCACGCGATCACCCCGGCCCACATCGGCTGGGACCTCGAATACGCCGTTACCTGCCAATCCTTTCACTGGTCCACGAGGTCCAGTATCGTCCATACCCTCATTGCCAATCTCGCAGACCAAGACCGCAGGATCGCCTCCGGCATCGAACGGCGTCAAACAAGACACTCAGTCACCTGCCATGAACACCGTTAGGCCGGCCAGCAACGCGTCGGATAACCAGAGCCAACCAGTGAGTGTTCCGGCACATACACCTCACCCAGTCATGCCACCACCGCAGAGCTTCGCTCGGCCGACGAGCGGTAGCCCGCACCCGAATGGACAAGTCAACCATCCAGCTTCGTTTGCAAACCAATACCACCCGCCGCCGAATTATTATGTTCCTCCCGTCACCCCTCATTTTGAGAATTTTCGAACGGTGCCGTTGAAGAGTGAGTGTTGTCAACACAATTTCTGTACATCGATCGCTAACAAGCATAGGTGCGGACGAAGCCCTTATACCTAAGATCGTACTCAACACACACCCTGCCCTCAATCTAGCCAAGCAATGGTCCGCTGAAGTACCTGCCAACAAAGCAAAGACCTCACACAGTGTCACCATGGTGCTCTCACAAACCTACTCCTATCTCCAGATCATACCGCATATTCCTATTGCTTTCACGAACCGTGGATATCGTCTCTTTGTTTCTGTTAATGGCAATAAGACCTTCGAGGGAAACCGCGTGCCCGTTACCGCGGGTATCAATGGGTCTGTTCACCCTGGCCTTGAAGGAAGTAAAAAGAAGGGCGAACCGGTCTTCGAAGCTAAGCTTGGTGCTGGAGTCAATCGCGTCGAAGTGGAAATTGTAGCAGAGAAGGATAGGAGGGGAAAGCCAGAGAGCAAAGATCCAAAAGAGCAGGTAGATGTAGAGAAGTGTACAATCTTCTTGCATCTCACGAAGATCTCGTAGGAGCAGATCCACGAGGCGTTGCGGTAGGCATGGGGGGATGGGGTTTGTTAGCATGAGAGCATTGCATCTTGTGCTGGATGATCATACGATGGCTTCTGTCCTTTTCTTCATTTGCGTATTCAGAACTGTATTGGTATACCTAGGATAATCGGGCGTTGGTTGCAACAGCATCTAGGTCACGGAGTCGCAGACATTTCTTGTCTTATTCGGGGATGAATGAGCAGCGAGTATGATACGGGCCGGCTGTGCTAAGCAGCTAGAACGGATGAGATTTCAGATACCTCCTC
Source organism: Corynespora olivacea (assembly GCA_019202945.1). Lineage (NCBI taxonomy): Eukaryota > Fungi > Ascomycota > Dothideomycetes > Pleosporales > Corynesporascaceae > Corynespora > Corynespora olivacea. Next base: position 50,782 of record JAGQEM010000170.1, read on the forward strand.
GCTGCAAATGAGATGGTTACTGATACTTTAACCGTACTGACCAACTTTGATGATGTGGGAGAAACACGTGGCGCTGGCGGAAGTACCACCAACTCGCGAAGCCAGGCATCATTCACACAAGGCCGACATGTCCAAACAACTTCACTATAGGCTCAAAGACCCCAGATACCACCAATCTATCAAGGATATGGTTTACCTGTTCCAAGAGTCTGCAAAGCCCGACATCAGCAGAGTCTCTTGTTCACCGATCACGACTGCTGCTAACCTTGAGGCACCACATGCGACATAAGCGCTCATTTCACCATACCGAGTTGGGACGTTTCTGCCTTTTTCAAAGCCAAGATCAAGCAAGCGAAATCGACGATGACTCTTCGAATTTGGGGCTAGCGGTATTGAGTTATCCATCACTAATCGAGACGTTAAAAGGATTGTACAAAAGTAGCGCATACCATTTGGCTCTTACTCTGATTGGTAGCGTATTCGGAGTCTCCCAGAACCATCATCTTCGAAAGACTTCCACAACTTGACAATATCCTTCACCGAGTCCTCGTGAAGATCACAGGGATGGCTACCACACTTCTCTTTCTCAAGCACGACGTTCTGGAGCATGGGCATTCGGAGGTAGCGGCTGTGATCGAACCCGTCTACATGCATATGGTCGAGCCAAGTGATCAGGTTCACATAGTTGTTGTGGGTTGTCGTGTGATCTGTATCTTGCGTGAAAGGGATGAAAAAGATCTGTGTTTGTCAGTGCTGATTGATCTGGAGATGAACGACTTGCGCACCTTCAATTCGGCCAGATGAGGCGGCAGAAAAGTCTCGGCTTCGAACGATGTCTCTGCGTCCCTTGGGAACAGGCATCTAAAGGGAAGAGCCAACTTTTTCAGCGAAACAAAGTCGGAAAGATCAACCGGACCACCGGCAGCCAAAAATGCTCCTTTGGGCATTGTGATCACCAACTCTTCGAGCGTTTGCTTGACTGGTTCGAGAAGCTCTGTGAATTCATCATCCTTTACACTATCCCGATAGTCGATCCTGAGGCTTTGTAGCATCAGTGGCATCATTAGCACAAGCCGAAACGATGCAGCTGGGAGAGTCATTGAGGATCCCAAATGAAGTCGTTTGAGAGAAGAAAACCGCACCACCGTTGGATCACGTTGGTCCGTGTCATCAACCGACGGATGAAGCTCGCGGCAGTATAGGCTTTCGATCCGTGGAAGTCTCATACAGTCACGAAGCGTTTGGAGTGTCATGTTGTGATGCCATTCGACTTTCCGGATAGTGCTTCCGGGTATTACTCTCAAAGGGAACGGGGCTTCGTAGTGCCATATCTTGTAGTCCCGAGATGAATACCGGAATTCCCGTAGATTGGTGAGTAAGTTCGTGATCCGCTTGATGTTGAGTTGTTCTTCAGGCCAATGAATATCCTCGCGTAGCAAATCAAGCTCCAGTCGATGGACGTGTGCGACGAGGTCGGGACGTTCTTCCAGAGTCCGAAGGAAGAGCTTGGTACGGGAGCAAATTGGGTCGTGTGAGATTATGGTGTCCCGGACAAAGAACCGTTGCGCTATATCGCGGAAGAGCCGGCAGGAAAGTGCGATGTTGTGGAGTAGGCGTTTATCGGACTGGACATGAGAAAATATTACGTAGAGAAGGTCCACGCTAAGATGGTGAAAACCGGCCATGGGGAATGCGGGGACGAAAGTCTCAGGCTGAACTTTCCATCTTCAAAGTTGAATCAATGTGGACAGGAATGAGTCTGTATGGAGATGGAGAGTTCAATCACGACGTCCGAAAACGGAATGGGGATGGGGATAGGAGTGGCTTAGTCATTGGCTGCACTAGGCTTGAAAGGTTTAAGCGTGACAAGACCTTCGGAGACTTTGGTCACTATTCTCAAAATCACGTGCATATCAGACGTATATCACGTGATTAGCTGTCACGTGTACCACGATAGGGCAATCCCACAAGATAGATTCGTTTGCTTGTTGTAGTTTGTTTGGTTTCATCACCAAATACTGCACCATGCGTAGAATTAATATTGCTCGCCACCCCCTCCTAGATAGCTCTTCAGCAAATTCCTAATACACGATTTTCACCCTCAACTCACGATCTCACCGAGATCTCATATCATCTATCCAGTCTCACATCTTCAGTAGTTGTTGCTCAATCAATCAATCAATCCCTTCCATATGCTCATTGTACCATTTTAATAGGGACCCACACGTGCAAGCACACGAGCGACACGTCTACCGGCACTGTTAAGACAAGCATTTGGTAGAGTAATCTCGTCTCTCAGTGGCGATCACAGGGGCTTACTCATATTAAAAGACTAACCCATCAACTATTGCTTGGGCTGCTCACTCTATGCCGTGTCTGCTGCGGAGCTCCTCTGCATTCCCTAGTATTTTCTGGTCCGACTGACAACAAATAGGGCAAAATGTGAACACATAATACCCTGTCAGAATATCATATATATAGTGCCGTATTTTCACGTGACACCGACCCCATCGAGTACGAGCTTAGTAAATATTCTTATTTACAGTAGGAGATGCAGGAATACGCTCTCTGTACCCAGGAGAGAAGAGTCTCCTGGGTGGACATTGCATTGCTTTTCTACTTCAGGCTTTGCGCTTCACTACAGACCAGTGTTGGGATCGTGTCGGCAAGTGAATCTCCAGACGGCTTCCAGCCCAATGTCTGCCGCGCCTTGGAAGCCCTCGTGCGCGCATTTGTGCCCCATAGGATTGCTGCATGTCCGCTCAAAGAATCGGCTTTTGCTGCATCAATGGTCTCAAAATGTGCAGATGCGTCTTTTTCAATGAGCTTCTGTGCATGAGCTTCATTCGCGATGAGCGTGTTTAGTTGCTCAAAAAACTACGACGTGTTAAACTTTGATGAGCTTTGTTATGGGAATTAAAGGGTTGGTCTCACTATCTCTCCATTTTCCACATTGTACACTCCGTCGTCATTCCACACGCCTTCCTTTCCCTTCACTGCAGCAGCCACGAGCACAGATACCAGATCAGCGAAGTCTTGAACATGGACATTACTCCAAATGTTTTGGTCTTGGTTCAATTTGAAGCCATAGCCCAATGTCAGGGTGGCTTTAGCGATCTCGGGTGCTTGGACGCTTCTCTGGTTCACTGGTCCTCTACCGACGCCGTAGATCAATGGTCCGATGAGCAGAGCCGTCTTCACTGTCGACGGGGACTGTGATAGGACTATGTTCTCGACGACACGCTTGGGATTATTATGAATAATAGAGAGGATGCCGTCATGATCTTTCAAGTCGTCGTATGTGGCATTGGAGGCATGTCCAAACCTACCCGAAGAGATCTCGTCAACGGCGAAGCATGTTGCGCCTGAAATTTGGATCCAGTAGCCCGGTGACTTGGTTCTTTTACTTCGATCTTGGAGTCCTTGGGCTATGGCTTTTGCGCTAGCGGTGTGGCTGGTGGAGGCTAGATCTGGAAAATGGTCAGCTTGGATGGCAAATGCTCGATAAGAATACGCACGCAACACAATGTCGGCAGCTTCAGCTTCCCTTTGCACGAGAGCGACATCATCTAGGTCACCCATGACAGTGTCGATTTCGGGGAAAACCTCTTGAACCTGGCGCGCTTTCTCTTCACTACGTACTAGACTGATTATCTTCAATGCACCGAGGCCAGAATTGGCAAGGGTGTATAACGCTTCACCACCAACAAACCTGATTCAGAGTCAATTCCAGCTGTGTCATTTTGATAGCAGACATACCCGGTGGCTCCTGTGAGCAAGACTCTGATCATGTTATTTGCGATGAAGGTTTGAATGAGGTGCTGACGTTTGGGGATGGGCGAACTTGAAGGGAGAAATTTGACTCAACTAGGTATGAGCGACAGTCTAGCCGCAAATGGTAGAAGACTCCGAGCACATGTTAACCCCCGTTGCACCCTCCTTACCATGTCAGCCATTCGAAACTGATCAATCTTCTCAAGGCCATCAGGTCTCCAACCGGTCAAATCAGTTACATCGCACTCTACCTGTCATTCAATTACATCCGAAGGTGACGTCATGCCCACCATTAAAGGTCGTGGGGCTGGTCGGAAGCCTACACGAACACACATTCTCGGGGGCTGTTCAACTTGTCGTCGCCGGCACGTGAAATGCGATCAGACGCGTCCGCAATGCAACGTTTGCAGAAAAGCTGAATTGCAGTGCGGATTCCCTTCACAGATTCGCTGGGCTTGTATGTCAACCGGACCATCTCCATCCTCTCGGCGGGCTCCTGCACAGCCGGGGAAAAGAGTTCAAAACGATGAATTCTCAGTGCTGTCACCAGCACCCCCTATTCATGAACTGTCTTCGACGGCAGTACCAACAATTCTCGAAGAGCACTCTCCCCCAGCGATTGACATCGACGGTATCATTGATGGGTCCATAGCTCCACCGGAGCTTCTTCCATCCGACGATGCACCCACCGTGGAACCTCATGTGAACTTTGGAAATCTTGATACAAACATTTCAAGCTATCGATCTACGAGTTCTTTATCAGACCTGGATTCTTTGCTCGATAGCTCCAGTGCTTTGGGATGGAACGACTTATTTGATCCTACCACGAGCTTCTCTGTGCCATTATTTACGGACCCCGCATACAATGACCCCCTCGGCTTTCTAGCACATGTCGCAAGCCAACCACAGGCTGAGATTCCCCAATTCTACGGCCAGCTCTTGACGCCAATTCCATTCTCTAGTCGCCAGGACACGGCCTTTATAGATCCAGTGACAAATCCACAGCTGCTTTCATATACGCCGCAAGAAATTGATGAAGCAGAAGTGTTAGCCATATCTGGTGTACTCTTGAAACACTTTCGGGAGGTTTTGATACCCCAATTTTTACCCCTCCCAATGAATTCAAGGTCACCATGGGAGACGCTCATCTGGAGCGCAGCTGTACAAACACATGCCGATATGACGTACCTCAAAAGTACCGACATCAAGCACGCTCACCAAGCTAACTTCTTCACCCTTCTTGGCTGTTCAGCCCACACCATCACGAAAACAAAACGATACCCTGAGACACTATCCTATCTCAAAGGTACCCAGATAGTTAAATTTGCCTCTAAAAAAGCCAAGAAGCATATGCAGGAATCGCTAAGGATTGAGACGAGTGGTGCCCGGAAGGCAAAGTATAAGGATCAGTTGATGGCCATCTTCAGTCTCATAGCTCTCGCTACGCTAGCTGGAAACTCGAACGAAGCAAGATGCTATCTGGTAGATGCTGAGCGTCTGCTGAGATTCCGAGGACTAGCTAAGCGAGAGGTGTCGCGCAGAGCTCGATTGCTACATCACGTCTACACCTGGATGAAGATCATTGGAGAAAGCACCTTCACCCTACACGATCATCATGATTCTGGCGTTAAAGATAAGCTTGAAAGTAGTCTCAGAAGCAGTCGCCATGCTCCTAATGGTCCTGCATCGACAGAAGGCGACACCTTGGACATTGAAGACCACTTCCAGCAGGATGACTTTCTTCGCGTCGTCGTCCACAGCACTGGCAGCGACTCTGACGTTGATACGTTGAAAGACCAAGAGACCGGACTTCGTGACATTCACCTCATAGACAGCCGACCATGGTCCAAGGGACTCTTCATGGACATCTACGGTATTCCAGAGGTGTGGCTCAGCCTACTGTCTCAAACTACCAGATTTGCCAACATCCTGGAATTTGTTGAGCGCGGCTCGTTACAGGCACCCCGTGCCCTAACCAATTTATTAAAAAGGAAAACAAACCGTCTAGAGCATATGATTTGCTCCTTCTCAGCGCAACATAGCATCTCTAGACCCCCTTCGCCATCTCCAAATAGCGACAATCAAGCCCCAGCCTCTACGTCCAGGTCCCCTGTCGCTAGCCGAGCTATGCTACGGGCTATGGGTTCCGCTCTTTTGATCTTCTCTTATCGGCGTATTCGAAAAGTCCACCCATATATCCTCCAGTCTCACATCGATGACGTAGTCAGTGCTCTGAAAGATTTTGATGCTGCTCGAGAAATCACCACGAGCATAAGGCAAGGTACCCCTTGGCCAGCATTTATAGCAGGTTGTGAAGCAATGTCTTCGTCTTCCCGGGATTGGCTCATGACGTGGCTACAAGATCGACGGAGAGGATCAGTGCTTTGTATCCGGCCTTCTCCGCCCTGTCGAGCACCTGCAATGTGATGCTTCTATCCTTAACAATACACATCTGCATCATATAAGGATTTCCATTGGCTTCCGCCACAACGTCTTCCAACGATGTATTCGAGTATGACGATAGTGCCATTGGTACGCCCATGCTCGCTGCTGCTCTCGATGTCGCCACCTCGCCGTCTGGGTGCGCTAACCGATGCATTGCAGAAGGACTTATGCCACATGGAAATGTAGTTCGGGTGCCAAATATCTCGGCGCTCGGATCGAGGCTGGAAACATTCCGAAGGACACGGGGTCGAATCTTGTATCGATTGAATGCCGACAAGTTTTCGCGGAGTCTAGCAGTTGATGTATCAGTTGATCGCTGATGAGAGACCTTCCAGCAGTCTGGTTTGACGTACGTAATCGTATCCATTGCGCCTCCATTGTAGTAGTCGGCGTAGCTTTCGGGAAGACATCGCGAACCATGATGTTCAAGATCGCTGATGGAGAATACGAGAGGGTCGAGGTTGACTGCACGGTTCGCCATGGTTCTGAAGTTCAACAGTGTTCAGTGTGAGTTTGAAGGAAGCTTACAGTCTTGAATCCATATGTCGTAGTCGCGCGATATGTGCCTGAGAGTTGTTACTGGTTGTGGTTAGCTGTATGCTGCTCCGACTAATAGCAGTCAGTGATCACACGACCTCTCGACCTCGGATTCAAGGAGTTACCTACCAGAAAGAATTAGACCTGCTTTTATCGCGTGGCGACTGATACGGAGTCTCAAATCGCAAGCCATATTTAGTCCCCACCTAACCACTTTGGGTAATTCTCTCCTCAGGTGAATGGAACCCCATAACACATAACATATTCCCATGGTTTTTTTCATAGTAAACTGAGCTTTAAGGTGAATTTTTCTTGCTGGATGCAGGTCTATGATCCAACGTCACTCTCAACTCCATAAGACCTCTTCACTCCCAGCCTCGATCTTTATCCATCAATTCGAACCCGACATGGCGTCCCAACGACTCAGCGGTATCCTAGTCGCTCTCGTCACTCCCTTCATTTATGATGGGAAATCGATCCACGAAGGCCGACTCGAAGCTCACATAAACCGAATGATTGACGCAGGCGTCCATGGTCTGGTTCCAGGAGGCACCACCGGAGAATTCACAGCCATGACCGTACCAGAGCGAAAACAACTTGTCGAGATCTGCGTCAAGTATGCATCTGGGCGTGTTCTCGTCGTGGCAGGCGTCGGTGCGCTCTCTACAAACGAGATCGTCGACCTATCAACACATGCTGCCAAAGCGGGTGCATCAGCACTGATGGTCGTTCCACCTTTCTACGATCCAGTGAACCTCGAGCAGCTACGAGAGCTGCTGAATGAAGTCAAGGAAGTGTCCAATCTTCCGCTTGTCTACTACAACGTTCCTGGATGCAGTGGCCTCACACTGTCGCCGGCAGAACTGGCTTCCTTGGCTGAAGTCGGTGTAGACTACCTCAAGGATACATCCGGCAACGGACCCGCTCTGACAGAACTTCTCTTCGAGCTCGACAGCAAGATCACGGCGTTCAATGGATGGGATACGCTCACCTTCTACGGCATCGCCGCTGGTGCGAAAGGTAGTGTGTGGGGAGCTACGAACATTATCCCCGAACTTTCGATCGAGCTGTACAATGAGTTAGTTGTATAGAAGGATCTCGACGCTGCTCGTCTGTTATGGAGGAAGATTTTCCCGATTTGCAAGTTCTTGGAAAGCACAAACTATGCTTCAGCGGTGAAGACTGCGATGGAACTTAGAGGGTGGGAGACTGGGGGGATGAGGAAGCCGTTCAGGTTGCTTAATAGGCAGCTTACAGACGAGTTAACGACGTTGCTGATTGGGGCTGGTTTGCAGCCTGGAAAGGCGAAGTGGTTGGTCAATGGCGCGTGAGATAGTGTCATTCTGCAGAGTCAATCTCGATCTTAACGAGGACTTTTGCGACCATCGCAATTCTTTTGTGTGGCTTGACCCTGCACGAGATCAATAAAAGAGCAAATGCCGCGAAATTGACGAAGTCTTCTTAATCCTCCTCAGTGAATGAGGTGAGTTAGATATGTGGCGAGTAGATAAATTACTTTCTTTCAGATACTCGCCATATTCCCAATTACAACCTGTTACCCAAATTGATATGCACCGCCTTAATCTGCGAATAAGCCTCCAAACCAGCTTCTCCAAGCTCTCGTCCTATACCAGACTGCTTGACACCACCGAACGGAATCCTATAGTCGCAGTCTTGACTGCTGTTTACCCAGACCATACCCGAATCAATCTCTGCAGCGACTCGGTGTGCTTTCTCCAGATCCTTCGTAAACACCGCAGCCCCTAGGCCGTACACGGAATCATTGGCCAAGCTGATGGCTTCTTCCTCGCTTGAGAAAGTGGTGATGACTACGAAAGGTCCGAATACTTCCTCTCTATATATGCGCATATTGGGGGAAACTTTCGTAAACACCGTCGGCTTGATGAAGTATCCATCGCCTTCACAGGACTGCCCGCCTTCTATGAGTTCGGCACCTTCGGCTTTTCCGATGTCGACGAACGATAAGACGCGCTCGTACTGTTGCTTGGTGACTTGTGGTCCTTGGAAGGTTGTCTCGCTCCACTGGTCACCTATAATCGATACATCCTGGACCTGCTTGCGGAATTGAGCTACGAACGTGTCGTACACGGATTCTTGAACCAAGATTCGCGACGTGGCGGTGCAAATCTGGCCTTGATTCGACATGATACCGATGTGTGACCACCGGACGGCTTGCTCCATATCGGCATCATCGAACACAATCAATGGTGACTTTCCGCCAGTCTCCAGCGTGATATTCTTCAAGCCAACTGCAGCCATTTTCATGATCTGCGTCGCCGTAGCGGTCGAGCCCGTAAATGCTACCTTGTCAACGAGAGGATGTTGCACCAATGCACTGCCAGCTTCTCGACCAAAGCCATTGATGATGTTCACCACACCAGGGGGAAACCCAGCCTCTTTGGTGAGATTCGCGAATAGAAGGATAGATAATGGCGTTTGCTCGGCTGCTTTCAAGACAACCGTGTTGCCGCACGCCAACGCTGGGCCCAGTTTCCAACAGGCCATTGACAACGGATAGTTCCAGGGGATAATCTGAGCAACAACACCGATGGGTTGGCGCAGTGTGTAGGCAAACTTCAGCGGCGAAGTGCCGATTGTTTGGCCGGAGAGCTTGTCGGCCCATCCGGCGTAGTATCGGATTGTAGAAAAGGATTCTGGAAGATCCTCATTGAACGCCGCATTGTAGGGCTTACCTACTTTCATGAGCGAACACTTCTGTGGATGCAAGCCATGGAATACTTACCGTTGTCCCAGGCATCCACGGTGGCCAAAAGCTCTCTGTTCTCCTCTATCAGATCCGCCAGCCTGAACATCAGTCTTCCTCGCTCGGTCACATCGAGCTGTTTCCAAGCTGGACTCTTCAACGCATTCTTTGCGGCTTTGACCGCAAGATCTACGTCTTCTGGTGTTGCAGCTTGTACTTGGGCGATTTCTTTCTCCGTGGCGGGGTCGATTGTTGAGATGCGATTGGCGGGATTGGTCGAGTCACGGAATTCATTGTTGATGAAAAGTCCGGTCGGTTGTTCCCACTCTCGGCCGTTGGGCGCTTTGAGTGCGATAGTTGATGACATTCTTGTTGTTGCAACGATGATGGGGGTACTGTCTCGTTGAACAAAACAGCAAAGGTGATGGTGGCGCAACAGGGAACTGCCTCCCGTTCCGAGTAGGTATGTTTTCTATCGCCTCCGAACGCTATGTAGAACCCCACCAGCTAGCAGTTGACAAGATCCAACTAGTTGCTGACCTGATCTCTTTTTCCTATTATAGCAGAAAGATGCTGTATTTTCTTTTACCTCATATACTAAATACCCATGTATCACGCGTCTTGGCTCTTATCGTTCACTCACGCAACCCCCGAAACCCCCCATCTTTGGCACATGACTTCCGTAGCCAATAAGATTGTTGAACAGCCGGGAAAGTCGAACGTAGAATGGTGGCTGGATTGTTCTCGAACACCACACTTCCCCCTGCAACATTTTGCATGCGCAGGATCACCGTGCTCCACCTTGACCCTCCAGGATGCGTTAAACGCATCGGCGGCTCCATCTCAAGGCCCGAAAGGCGCAACTTCGACCGCAAAGCGGGCGTGGTTACTAGCAAACCAACGTCAGGACGAGCAACGTACGCGTAGCTTCAGAGACAAGGATATCGCATACTCAGCATTATTCACCGCCTTTTCGGCATCTTCCAGGGCAAATTTCTTGCAGTTTTCGACGCCATAGCCGTAATCGGAAGTGCCCAACACGTCCTTGAAGTGGGTTGCCTCATGAACGATCGTGCTACGCAACGCATTAGCTCCTTGTCCATACCTGCAAGCGGCCGTATATTATGTACTCACTCCCACTGCGAGCGATGGCCAGTAGCAGGTACCACGGCTGTATTGAAATACACGGAGCAGATCGTGACCCGTCCGTAGGTTCCTTCGATGGTCGCTATCACGGCATCACTAATGCAGGAACAGTCGTAATTGAATGTTGTGGCGAGATCCGGTGCAAATTTCTGGTGCTCGTCAATAGGTCTGCCATTGTGTAACCAACGTTAAGTGGATAAATGCATACCTTGAAAGCGGTCAAGACCTTGTTATACCTCGTGGTAGAGAACATGCCGTACCAGGTGGTTTGGAGTGCGCTGCCGTTCGGATTTGCTTCCAGATGCTCGATTGCTGCGTAGGACTTGTTTGTCGCGCGATCAATTGCAACTTCGAGGGTAGCTATCTGGGACGCAGTGCAAGATGAGAAGGTCGCTGCCCATGTGCCCGTCAGGAGGGTGAGAAGAACAATTGGGAAGCGCATTGTGCCGAGCCTCTGATACCGAAGATGCTGTCAAGACTCGGATACAAGAACGCGGACTATACCTTTGGTTTTATACACACGTCTCGGTACTCTACATCCCCTTGCTCCTTGCCAGAGTATGTATTGTGACCTTCCACAAATGGATGTTGCACAATATTATATGGCAGGGGCAGGTCTTGTTTTGCACGATTCAAGCACAAACTAATAATAATGTTCAAGTCAAATGAAGCTAGAACGTCTTTTGGATAAAAGCGTGCTTTGGATTTAATTTGAGTTCTTACACACGAATGTTCTCCTCCCACTACTCACGATGCCACCTCATCTGAGGCTGAACCGATATCGCTAACCAAAGTATCGAATGGGAGAGAGATGAGTTGCGGCAGCAATGTCGAAAATCGGTGCACAAAGCGCTCCATTGATGGCGTTTCCAAACTTCCACGATTGAACTCTACAACCAAATCAACCCCTTCGTCCGTGATGGTACATTCGAAAATCAAGGCAAGTCTGCCCATCTCCTCATCAAAGGACAGGCGCTCGCCAAACACTTCGGGAGTTCCCAGATGCCTTGGATGGACGGCGAAAAGAGCCCGGAAACTGCAAGCTTGTGCTGCATCGGAACTTGCGCTGCGAATGCGCGGCAGACCAATGTGGCCATACTGAGCGGCCTGAAGAATGCCCTTGCGCACGACATCTAAAAAGCTTCCAAGCGATGTGCTTCTGTTTATACAGCTTCGAAACGGTACGGTGTAGAGTGTTGGACCAACAGTGTTTATGATGTTCTGCAAGGTAGCATCGCGGCCCGAAAACGTCATGCCGAAAACCATATCATCCGAACCTGTTTCGGCGCTATATAGCAGCGTAAATGCGGCCTGAGCAAAGATGGCAAGGGTAAATTCGGTAGGTCGGACTGGTATTGGGACATGGCGACGGATGATTGCGTTCCCTTCATTCGGCTCTCGGGGCACAGGTGGCCATGTAGGTCCCGGGCTTCCGTCCAAAGCTGATTCCCAGAACTCCATAGCCGGCGGCAAAGGGAGACGGTCGAGGTATGCTACATAGTTCTTAAAAGGTGCCAAAGGCCCACATTGCCCCTAAAGCGTATTGTCAGCAAGCTGCCCTACAGGGATACTGAAATGAACGGGACTTCGCTTACCGTTTGGCAAAGTTCAGCGATTCGGTCGAACATTATGGTGAGCGAAAATGCATCATAAATGTTGTGATGGGCGGCGAACACAAATACGGGTGTTCCAGCGGGACTGCTGCGAATGATGGCGAGCCGGGCCAGACGGCTGCCAAGAGCCATGGACGTGTAGTCGTTTTGACGTTCATACTCCTCAATATCACGGTAGAAGTCCCAGTCAAACCCATTGACTACAACCTGCAGTAACCCCGCGTGAGGATCAGAAACAATTCTTGTACGAAGAATTTCAGTTGATCGAACCAACTGGTCCCAAGCCGACATAAAGGTAGGCAACGATGTAGACACAGGAAGTTGGAATTTAAGGCGTAAGATGTAGGTTCCCGGGCGTCTCGAAGAGGCAGTCAAGAGCATGTCCTGAATAGGAGTGATGGGATAAATGTCTTCAATCGAATCCACATCTACTCTGCATAATGCGGCGCAGCGGGCTTTGACATCGGACAAGCCAATAGTGGTTGGGAGAAGAGAAAATGGCTCAGGCACCGGTTCTTGGGCTTGCGATGACAACAGACTCGTCTCTAGTGCCATGTCTGCCAGGCGAGGGTGTGCCATGATGACGGACACAGGCAAGTGAAGCCCTACCCTTGTTGCCTCGGATACTAGATGCATCGCTGCCAGAGAATCCCCGCCCTGTCGGATGAAGTCGCTATCAGGTCCCAGCTCAGAAGGGTCAAGATGTAGTATTTTGGCCCACAGACCTCGCAGCTCCTCCTCCTGAGGGGACAGGGGTCTCGTGGTTGTTTCGTTGGATAGTGAAAAGACGTGTAATTCATCTTGTGAAAGGTTATGAGCAATCTGACGCAGTCTGGAGACATCCCGCTTGCCATTCGCAGTGAAGGGCACTTGATGGAGGGGGATAAACAGGGTAGGAATCATATACGCAGGTAACAGAGCGGCCAGGCGAGTTCTTGCGGTGCGAAGTAGATCGGTCCCCCGAGGAGTCAGTAACTTGGTTGCGTCTTGGGTATCAACAACGGCGGTTGAACCTCTAGCAAAGACCAGGAACGAGATTAGAGGATGCCTGTTTGAGTGTCCTGTGGACGTGCTGAGCAGCGCTATCGCGCTGTCCACCTCGGGCACAGCGTCTTTGATGCGGTATTCAATCTCCTCGAGCTCCACGCGTTGGCCATGAAGCTTCACCTGATTGTCTTTGCGGGCTACGAAGGAAAAGGTACCGTCCTCGACGTGAAAGCGAACAATATCGCCAGACTTGTACAGGCGCCGCGGCGTGGATGAGGGCGAAGGCTGTGGCGGCAGCCATGGCACATCCGATTCCTCCAGAAAAGCCCGGCGCGTTCGCTCGGCATCATTCAGATAGCCGCGAGCCACAGTGCGACCCTCGACGATCAACTCGCCTGGGCAGCCGACGGGTGCCAGTCTGGTGTGGTCCTGCGCATCGACCACCCACATGCGACAGCCAGCCGCACGGCCAAAAGTCGAAGGATGCTGGTGGGGCTGTATAGGCTCGCTAGCAGCACAGTAGATTGCGCATTCGGCCGGACCCATGACGAGATGCAATGACAGGTTCCGCGCCCACAGTGCGGTATGCGTCGGCGACGGTTTCTCGCCCCCCAGCAGAAGGCGACGCAGGGACGGGATGTCGCGTGGCTCCAGCAGAGCGAGCACCGACGGGGTCAGAAAAGCCCAGTTCACCTGCATGCGACGAGCTGCCGCGGCCAGGTCGTCGACGCGTTCCTGCTCCGATGGGGTGCAGACGCAGGCACCGCAGGACAGGGCATAGAAGATGTCGCCGACGCTCGCATCGAAGGTGTACGCGGCAAATTGGAGGATGCGCGTGTGAGGGCCAATGTCGACCGCCTTGGACATGCCATCACAGCTGGTTGCGATGGAGCCATGCTCGACCACAATGCCCTTGGGCGTGCCGGTAGAGCCCGAGGTGAAGGTGATGGCGGCGGCATAGTGGGGGAGCGCTGCATCTGCGCCTGCATCTGTGCCTGGGTCCGGGAGGGCGGCGACAAAGTCCCAGTCGATGCGCAGGCCCTCCACCGACACGTGATCGGCAAGGCGCGATGCATTGGAGACATCGACGACGAGCAGCGTGGCCTGGCAGGCGTCCAGGATTGCCCTCTGTCGCTGCGTCGGCACCGAGATGCCGAGATTGACAAAGCACCCGCCGACCCGCAGCACGGCGAGCATGGCTATGATCGCGACGGTGGATTTGTCGAAACACAGCGCAACCGCGTCTTGCGCGACCACTCCTCTGCGCCCCAGCTCGCCGGCGAGCTTCGCGGATAGGCTGTCGAGCTCTGCATAGCTGAGGTTGCCATCCCACGAGCACACGGCGGGCGCAGAAGGCCGGAGGCGTGCGTGGCGTTGGAAGAGGCTGCAAAGCGTCTCGTCGATGCGTGGAGGCTCCTGGTTCCATCGCAGTAGGTGCTGCTCGTCCACGGCGCTGAACAAGTCGACTTCTCCCAGGGGCGTGGAAGAGGGTAGCGCGCGTAGTTGGAGCACCGCTTGCTCGAGGTGGGCCACCAGTATGTCGTTGCGAGCGTCTCGCTGGTGCGTCTGGATGGCGATGGCGCCAGCATTGATCGTGCACTGGATGTTCACCGCCGTGTCGAAGGCACCATCGAGAGCGGCATCGGATCGTGTTCCACTCCCAATCCTCAACGTGCTGGGGAAGGGCTGGAGGTGAGGAAGCGACTTGGGAGAGACTGGCTCCGCCCGTCCCGACGTTTTCAAGCTGTGCCCGACTTCTCGCAAAAACTCTCCCACTGTGGTGGTGTCCACAGAAAAGGCCAGACGTAAAGTGCGGAGCGACTCGTTGGATGCACCGCCTGCATACCCAAAAGAGACGGAAACCTCACCCGTCTCGCCATCTCCGCCGTGGCGACCGAGCACAACCGCCCAAGCCGCGCAGTACAGCTCCTCCTCTTCTACAAACGTCGACGTGATTCCTACCATCGGTGTTGTGTGGTCGGTTGGGTTGGTACGTGTCTGGCGGCATCAGCTACGCAGCGAGGCCTTTTCTTCGTGCGCAATCGCCATCTTAAAACCTGTCACGTCAGCTCCATTCCTTAATCCCTGGATACCATTCATTTGCCAAACGAGTGAAGGATTTGCTGTGTTACATACACCTGCCTGAATGAGCCGCGATAGCTTCTACGGAGTAGATAAATGTAAGCTCCATCCTTCTAGAAGCTTAGTCTGCGAGTTTAGCACTTAGCACGTCTAATTAGTGGGTTTAGCTTCCTGCAGGTAACTGCGCTCGCGTGATTACTTGTTCAAGGTAGACTTGGGCTGTCCCAGTAAGCCCTGTAGTTAGTGTCGTTAGTAGACCTCTGGTTTTTACTGAGAGAGGTGCCGGTATGCTTTGATCCGCTAGCGGGTGATAACGGCGACGGTGATCGATGGTAATCGGAGGAAACTCACGATGAGTGACTACATTGTCGGGAGGCTCGGATCCGGTGGAGGCAAAGATTGTATTCTATTTGACTCTCCCTCTCACTTCGTACAGAGGAGAGAGGGATCTATATAGCCATCTATCGTACGATCTGTGGGGTAGCCCCTGTTTCCGAAGAGCAACTCCAAACCCAGGTGAAATACCGTACGGATAGTACGGACAGTACGGATAGTACGGACACTGGCAGTTTTTCTCTTTTAGAGTTGCTCCTTACTACTTTGCTATCCGTGCTAATACTATTAGTGTAGGTATAGAGTTCCTTTCCAAAGTCCCTTGATCTTGGAGCGTCCTCCTGATATAACGTAGGACCTTTGGATCAACCCGTGCGAACCTATCCTGTGTCTATCCTTCAAATTCTTCAAGCTACTTAATGTAATTAAAAAAATCGTCCTCCTCAAGAAATAGTAGCGTTTGTTCTAATTCGTACGTAGGTGGCTTAGGTGTTTGAAGGCGGAGGAGCTCAATGAGAGCCGCAGCGTTAGGATCATAGTGGGCCATACGGTAGG
This sequence comes from Corynespora olivacea, assembly GCA_019202945.1. Taxonomy (NCBI): domain Eukaryota; kingdom Fungi; phylum Ascomycota; class Dothideomycetes; order Pleosporales; family Corynesporascaceae; genus Corynespora; species Corynespora olivacea. The sequence goes on from JAGQEM010000170.1 coordinate 66,979, forward strand.
CTAGTTGGTAGGATATAGATCAAAGTAATCGTTGCGCCCCAGGGGGGGGTTCGTTATAGGGGGGGGATTCGTTGCGGGGGGGGTAGGCTTTGTACAGGGCGGAGGGCTGTACAGTGACAGGGGGGGGGGCCGTACGGTGACGGGAGGGCCGTACGGTGGCTTGAATTGACGGGCGGACGAAGGTTTGATAGGCAGGCCTTCGTGCGGTGATTCGAGTTGACGGGGGGGGTCGTAGGCTTTGTACAGTGCGGAGGGCTGTACAGTGATGGGGGGTAGGAGGGTAGGAGGGTAGCCTGGCTGGTGCATGGGAGGACGCCTATATAATAGGAATCCTATTCAACAATAACGCTGTCGTAGTAGTCCCTATTGTATAGAGGTTAGGTAATTCACTTGTCTAATAACTCTGTTGTTGTAGGAGTGAATTGCTGTCATCTGTTTTTAGTATATTGCCCCGTACGACAGGTCTAGCGACTACGTCACCGTCTTGTACGGAATGTCTCTTCTACCTTGTCAATCTATGTTCAAGTTGCCTTGAACAGTCTAACAACTTCGTTGTCGCAGTATTCAAGGTTGCCTTGAACATTAATTAATGTTGGGAGGCTCGGATCCAGTAGTGGAGGCAAAGACTGTATTCTGTTTGACTCTCCCTCTCACTTCGTACAGAGGAGAGAGGGATCTATATAGCCATCTATCGTATAATCT